>RCUC01163888.1:0-57819 GCA_003697995.1 Taxidea taxus jeffersonii
TGATAATTCATGTAATACCTGTAGATCAGCATTGGCGTATAATAAGGTCTTATTAAATTTCATCTATTTCTTGCTTCAACTAATTTTCTATCCATTTTCCTCAAATAAATTAAATGTAATAATTACATGATATTCATTGCCTTTTGTTAAAAATGAAAGAAGGGGAGAGAGTATGAGTGAAATTGGTCAAAAGGTACAAACTTCCAGTGATAGAATAAGTCATGGGGATGTAATCTGTAACATCATGACCATAGTTAATGATACTGTATTTTATATTTGAAAGTTGCTAAGAGAATAGATATTAAAGATTCTCATCACAAAGAAAACAAACTTCTATAACTATATATGATGATGGACGTTAACTTGACTTATTGTGACAATCATTTCCAAATATATGCAGATATCAAAGCATTATATTGTACTGAAACTAATATAATATTGTATGTCAGTTATACCACAATAAAAAACATTAAAACTTTTAAAATGAAAGAAGGCATAGCTTTTTATGTTTTCTTTGAGTAAAATTTTAAGTGTATTTTATATATGTTGTTATGTTGGGTTCTGAAAGTTCTTAATTTCTAAATACTCATCGTAATTTTCATTTCCTTTCAGAGCAATTAGAGCTATTTAGATTCTGAGTTCTGCATCATAATTTCCTACTGGTTATTGTGGTATTAAGCTTATTATGTTCATGAATTATTGCACTGAGGCCAGAAACTGTGGTCTTTTTCTACTCTTACCAATTGATTAAAGTTTATTTATTGCTTTGAGAACTTAAATTTTGAATATTTTCCAGACATCTGGGAACTCTTTCCATGTCTGTTTGGTCTAATTTAAAAATTCACATAAGCTTACTAACTCAGACTAGTTAATTGTGTCCTTAGAAATAGATATTATTTCAGATTTTTTGTGGATTTTATTGATATAATTTTCAGAGGTGAGTTAAAGATTTTCACTTACATTGTAATACCTGTATTAATCATGTTTTTATTATTCTAAAAATGTTTACTGTTCATACTATTACATATTCTTTGTAAATAATGAATCTGCCCTCATAAAGTGGTTCTCTTATACTCAATGTAATTTCCCCCTTAATTTTTCTTTAATATTGATAGTACACCTCTTTCTCTTTTTAGTTATTGCTGTTACTGATTTGTTTGTTTTTATCAAGTCAAGAAGTTTTTCTTCACCACTGTGCCAGTGAGAGTATCTTTGGCAGAGCCAGTCTAAATTAGAAATCATGTATTATAAAGAAATGAAACACAAGGTCATGAGCTTATTCTGAGTTTCAGAGAATAATCATGTTCTCATCAAGTATTCCTGAAGTAAATGGCTCATTTAAGCCACATGGCCAACAACTCTGCCCAGTCAGTCTTTTCTTGACCTAAAAAACACAGCAGTTCTTCACAATGATGTAACAGGTTTGATGATATCTATGGCTATGTGTATTCAGGACTTGCTATAGAATTCAAGAGTCACAGGACAAAAAGAAAGTGGAATGCACCTTTTTCAAAAATTCTTCAGAATTTTAAGACAGCAGTAGCAGAGCGTTAAACCATGTGTGTTGTCTTTCTTTAAGTCTGCGACTTGGGATGGTTGCATTGGGGGCCCATTGAGTTGGCTTTGTTTGAACCTTCTGGGTTTCAAGGTAATGTTTCCATTTCCTAATTCAGTCACGTCAGGAGAAATATGAGGGTAAAAAACAGGAATTTATTTCTTTTCCTAACCATTGACTTTCAATTTAAACATATAATGAAATAAAATCCACGCAGCTAAAGACACAGTTGAAGTTCAATGCACCTAGTAAGCTGCCAGGGCTTTTGATCTTATAGTGTACCCAGGATTCTTTTTGTAATACATCTCCAGGTTAAAGAATTTAAGGAAATTCACTATTACATTATCTTTGGGAGTTGAACAAGATACTATTTAAGAATACATAAATTTGCCTCTTTTTCTCTTATCTGTAACATTGCTCTATTTTTACTCTCAATATTATAAGATTTTTCCTTGGTTAAATATAATATATATGTTTTTAATTTTAGTAATGCTGTGCTACTCCTTAATGCTATTGATTTGAGTCTTATTCTAAAAACTGTTATATTAATGATAATGATGATGACTGATGATTTGGAGACTAAATCTACATTATCTATGAATTATTTGTACTGAGATTATCTACATGTAAGAATCGATGGATTCTAAGTCTTCATTACAAAGTTCATAAATTAACCATGTTTCCATTTACTCATTCTGTTATTTTTGTTGATGTAATTTTATTTTAAATAACGTATTGATAAATGAGTCTTCTGTAATTTTAAGACTAGAAAAAATTTATTACCACTTCTTCTCAATTTAAGTATACTACTTAATTTAAAAATCCAAAAGCATCATAATTCAAAGTTAATTACAGAGACTTTTCATTAAGTTATTTCAGCATATCCTGCTTTTTGTATTTATAAGCACTTTAACCTTGCATGTATTTAAGATATCAAAGTAGCCTTAAAAGCTTATTACAAAAATAGCTATTTTACTTAGATTAATCTGCTACTATGATACAAAGGGTGTTTTATTAAATATTCATTTTCTTCTATCAGCACTGATATTAGTAATTTAAGTTTGGCCATAGAGTAATCAATTAAAGTAAACCATGCTGTGTGAACACTAAACCTAACACATTAATTTAATCTATTTTGGCTACTCCTGCTGTCTCACAAATCATTTCTATGGTTACAACACATTTGTCAAAGTTTCTAATAGAAAAACATCCCATGATGGCAAGGCCTTTACTAAACAAATACAAGATTTATAGATAATAAAAATATGTAGATTTAATTTCTATAAATTAAGTGACATTTTCTAATATCATAGAGCACACACAATAAAAATGATATAACTACATTATTTTTATAATTATTGCTGAAAAATGTAAAAGGTTAATCATAGAAGTTGCAGAAATGATTATAAAGAAAAACACAAAATTTAATTAACTCTATGGTAAGCCAAAGATAGTGAACAGGCAAGCTACATCTTAGAGCTGGCATGTAAGTGGAATTGTATCCAAACTATCTTTCCCTTTGGAGCTATATCTTTGTCCTCATTTCTAGTAAGCATCTGTTACTATTTCAGCATAATAAAGAGAACAAGAGTCTTTACAAATAATATTGCCTGAAAATTTAAGAATCACTATTGCAAATCCTTAAAATGTTAACATAAATATGACCTTTGGTAAATACACTTGGGTTGTAAGACATTTAATTTTACTTTCAAAGAGTTCTGACCTTTGCCCTTGGCTTCTGGGAGAAAATTTCCTCTGAAATGTTATATGTGACAGGACTGTATTTTTTCTTTTGTGTGTGTGTAGGGACCTGACCACACCAGATTAAGGTGGGGCTGATCAGAACAGAAAGCCCAAGGAGATGATATAGCCTAGGGCTTTGGGTTATAAGTTTTATTTCTTGTTTTTTTTTGTTTGTTTGTTTTTTTGTTTTTAAAGAGAGCTAGTGTGCTTGCACGTGCATGTGCACACATGAGAGCAGAGGGAGAAGAGGAGCAGGAGAGGGAGTAGAAGAGAGACTGACATGGGGCTCCATTGTACAACCTTGAGATCATGACCCGAGCTGAAATCAAGGGTTGGGTGTTCAATGGCTAAGCCAACCAGACATTCCTGCACAGTATCATTTGAAATGGAGACTGAGATCAACCAGGGGCAAGTGGAACCCCAGTAACAAGTAGAAACTAGAATCAAGGACTGGGGTGAGCTACCCCAGGTGGCAGTGCTGAAACCTTAGTGTATTGCTGCACACTGATACCAGGAGAGTAACATCTCAGGACTCCACCATGAAAGAACAATGGAGACTCTACATTTAGTAATTCTCCCACCCCACTGTATGTTTCTTTCCTTGGCTGAATTTAATTTGTATCCACCCACCCACCCTGTAATAAGCCATGACCAGGCTACAGGGAGTTCTGTGACTCTCTCTAGCCAGTACCCTGCAGTTACAATTGGTGTCAGAAAGAATGAGAAGGTTGTTTGTTTGAGGACTGTGTTTCCTCTAACTTTGCAGTTGACCTAAACTCATAAAACTACATATTTCATTGGTCAAAAAAAAAAAAAAGTAAAATATTCTTTCTCAGTCCGTTGACAAATAAAGAAAATTAATCTATTAATAGAAAGTTATTAAAAATTGTCCATGAAAAATTGGACAATGAATTAGATGCATTAAAGTAAGTGGTATATTAAGCATAACAAATAGTTCTAGTGATTTTCATCATAACTTCTAAACCATTTAAACCTATATATCTATCTCTGGAAAACTGGGAGGTTGTGTTTTAAAACTCCAGTTATCTTATTGAAGATTTTAATGCCTCTGTGGTTGCCTGGATGGCTCAGTTGGTTAAGCATTTGCCTTCAGCTCAGGTTGTGATCCCAAGGTCCTGGGATCCAGTCCAACACTGGGCCCCCTGCTCAGTGGGGAGTCTGCTCTCTCTCTTCTTCTGTCCCTTCTCTTGCTTGTGTGCACTCTCTCTCTGTCAAATAAATATTTTTTTTAAACTTAAAAATAAATTTAAAGATTAAAAAAAAGATTTTAATGTCTCTGTGTATAACAATTATAATGTTCTAGTCTCATAGTTCTTGGTTTTCTTTACACCTATTTCATTAAACTTGTAAACTTGAGCTGAACTCTGGCCAACTCCTAAACCCACTCCAGAATTACTATTAATATGCCACTTTCATCTATAGTCGCAAGTCTTTCAAGTGCACTGTACTCTCACTAGCTTTTGAGCTGGTTAGAACTTGGAGTCTTTGAGCAGCTCACGGCAAATTTTGATTCCTTCCATAATTACTTTATGTTCATGTAAAGCATCTTGTTGAACCTTTCACAAACATTCTCAGTCCTCTCTCTCTCCTTCATCCTATGCCCCAACATAAAAATCTCTTATAATCGAATGTGTATTTTTTGTTTTCTTAATTTAAAGCTTTAAACTGTAAGGCATAATTTTTCATGTGTCTTGTTTTGTATGCTGTGGTAGGCACTGTAGATACAATGATAAATATGAAAGACATAAACTCTGCCTTCAGCAGAAGTCATTTGGGGGAAAAATAAGCAAGAAATTACAGAGGCTTATAATAAGTTCTATGATGGGTTAAATAGAATGTAACAGGATGATCCAGCCAAGTCAAGGACAATGGAAAGGTCAGTGACTACTTCCCAGAGAAAGCGCTATCTAAGCAAAATTCATTGGCAGCCTGTAAAATCAAGTTATAAAACAAAACCCTAGTCAATTACCTAACTTTTCAATAACATTTGTCCTTTGTTCTTATACCTATGGTTTTCTGATTCCATATTTCCATTCTGACAGTATCTAGACTGTATTCATTTTTAACTCCTATCTATTTCCTTAATAATTATAGCCTTGCTTCCCCTTTCCAGGATACCACTGAAATTATTTTGATAAAGATAATGATATAGATAGATATTATATAGATTTCAACCATCTATCTTAGGTCTTAGAGGTATTTTTAGGTATTCATTCATCATTGTATAGATGATCTGTTTAGAGATAAATTATGTTTCAATAAGAAGAATTTAAAATCGATCCCTGAGTCCTAATTATTCTTAAAAGCATATTCTTTCCTGACTTCTTGAAAACATATCTCATATTGATTTTCACAATATTATCTTTCTAATTCTATTTTTTTCAAGTTTTTCTGTATTTTTAATTATGGTAAACTACACATGACAAAATTTACCTTCTTAACCATTTTTAAGTGTGCACTAATATGTATATTTACATTGTTGTACAACCAAGCTCCAGAACTCTTCATCATACAAACTGAAACTTTATAACCATTAAGGGACACCTGGGTGGCTCAGTTGGTTAAGTGGCTGCCTTCAGCTCAGGTCATGATCCCAGCGCCCTGGGATCGAGTCCCACATCAGGCTCCTTGCTCGGCAGGGAGCCTGCTTCTGCCTCTGCCTACCACTCTGTCTGCCTGTGCTTGCTCTCTCTCTCTCTGACAAATAAAAAAAAAAAAAAAATCTTTAAAACTGTTGATTGTGTTCTTTGATGCACATGAGTTTTTTTGTTTGTTTGTTTGTTTTTTTAAGATTTTATTTATTTGTTAGAGAGAGAGCGAGCGAGCAGAGGCAGACAGAGAGGCAGGCAGAGGCAGAGGGAGAAGCAGGCTCCCTGCCGAGCAAGGAGCCCGATGTGGGACTCGATCCCAGGATGCTGGGATCATGACCCGAGCCGAAGGCAGCCGCCTAACCAACTGAGCCACCCAGGCGTCCCTGATGCACATGAGTTTTAAATTTTGATGTATTTCACTTTATCTATTCTTACTTTTGTTTGCCTGTTTCGGTACCTGATTGAAGAAATCATTGCCAAATTCAATGTCTAGAAGATTTTTCTCTATGTTTCCTTCTAAAAGTTTTGTAGTTTTCTTGTTTTATCTAGGTGTTTGATTTATTTTTGAATTGATATTTTTGTGTATGGTTTAAAATAGGGTTTCAACTTTATTTATTTATTTTGCATGAGGACATACAGTTTTTCCACTGTTTCCAAATACCACTGGAAAACTTTATATCCACATAAATAGATAGTTGAAGTCCCTTGAGATTCTCAAGAATTTTAGGATTTCTTTTTCTATTTCTGCAAGCAAAATGATGCCCTTAGAATTTTGATAGCACTTATGTTGAATATGTAAGTTGAGCACTTTGGGTGATCATGACATCTTAACAACATTGAGTCTTTCAATCCATCAACATGGGTTGTCTTCCTATTACTTTCTGTCTTCTTTAATTTCTGTGAGCAAGTTTCTTTACTTTTCAGTGTCCAATTAGTTGGCTTCCTCAGTTAAGCTTATTCCTAAGTATTTTATTCTTTTTTATGCTATTGTAAAGGAAGTTATTTTCTTTTTTTTTCTTTTTAGATTGTTTAGGGTTAACTTATAAAAACACAACCAATTTTGTGTATTGATTTTGTATACTGAAAGTTTGAAGAATTTATTTATTTGTTCTAACAGAATATTGTGAGCTTTTTAATGTTTTCTATGTATAAGATCATGTCATCTGCAAACAGATATAATTTATTTTTCCTTTCTAATATGAACGGCATTCTTTAATTCCTTTAATTCACTGATTTCTTTAGCTTCCTTCACTCCTTTTCTCTTCTTAAATATTGTGCCCCTAACTTCTGACTTTAGTCCTCTACTATTGTTTTTTCTAAGAGAATGGTATTTTCAGCTATTTATTTTATAATATTAAATCTCTCACTGGTGCTATTAACTCTGACTTCCTATCAGTACTATATTTCCAACTGCTTGTGAGGTCTCTCTGGCTTGATGTTTGCTAGGTTATTGCACACTTAGCATAATAAAAATCAAATATGCTGACCATAGCAACACTACGCTCATCACTGGTCACCTAGCTGTGGTCCTAGAAATATGACAATATACAGATGTGACATATTTCTCTAGGCTTATTTACAACCTCCCCCTCATGTCCCCATTCCAACAGCAGGGTATACATAGTTTCCTAGATTCCCTTTCTTCTTCTTCTTCTTCTTTTTTTTTTTTTTTTAAGATTATTTATTTATTTATTTATTTGATAGACAGAGATCACAAGTAGGCAGAGAGAATGGAGGAAGCAGGCTCCCCGCCAAGCAGAGCCCGATGTGGGACTCGATCCCAGGAACCTGGGATCATGACCTGAGCTGAAGGCAGAGGCTTTAACCCATTGAGCCACCCAGGCGCCCACCCTTTCTACTTCTGACCTGTCCACTCACATTGGTGTTTCAGGGTTCTTGTTACTGATTCCCACTCCTGCCCAATTCTTCAAATTTCACATCTTCTGACACCGTTATAAAAGGTTCTATATAGTAAGTTATTAGTACATAATACTTGTATTAGTTCTGTTTCCCTGAATGAATCCTATCTGATACGGTTGTATTTACAAGAGATGTGGTGTTGCTGTACAAAAATCTAAAATATTTTACATTACACTGGCTATGAGGAAGCAACTAGAGGATTTCAGAATGCCAATAAAATATAGTTTTTGGAGGCTAAAAATAAGGTGGAGCATACTGTATGTGGACAAATGTTTGTAATACTGTGTGTACTTAATGTGATGGTAGAAAATATATCTAACCCCCGCTCCCCCCCCAAAAAAAAAGATATCTAACCCAGGACTTCTGGTGCTGGAAACTGCTTTTCACACTCAGCTTTTCTAGCAAGAGTAGGAAAAGAATTCCCAATGAAAAGGAAGGCCTAAGCAAAAAAAAATCAAATTCCAAGCACTGCCAGCTGAACATTAAGGTAAACTCAATGATATAGGTTGTGAGCATTTCTTTAAACATTTTATTAAAAAATAAAATTATATTGAATTATAGATTCATTTAGTTTTTCAAAAAGGATTGTGAAGATTACAAATGGCATGTAAAAGAGCACCCTCATTCACAGACCAAACTAGACAGTGGCCTGTCTCAGAAACATTGTTGGTATGACTTTTGCCTAAAGGAGAAAATGTCAGTAAGATTTATAAGAAATTCAGAAAGTTTTTAGGAGAATTATTTAGACAGAAGTGCAAACAGTGAGACATATGTCTTTCCTCTATGCAAAAAAAAAGGATGATAAGATAAAACCAAAAGCCCAGAGTACTTAAAACAAATATTCCCAAAGATCAGAATAATGCTTTAATTAATATCATGAGAACAAGCATAGTTTGTAATATCACGTGTCTGGTTCAGTTTCAAAATTAATATGAAATACTTGCTCTGTATTTCTGGTTCTCATTTTTTTTTAAATAAGAGTATTTATTGCAGATATCCTTTTCCTTTCCATATCTATAGTGTTATTTTTTCAAAATAAGAGAGACTACTATAGATATCCTTTCCATATCTGTAGTGGGCTCAGTTGTGCTCCTCTCCCAAAAGATAAGTCCATATCTTAATCCCCAGATTCTGAATATTATGTTATATGGCAAAAGGTAATATTTGCATTTTATGGTAAAGCATATGATTAAGTTAAGGATCTGGAGAGCAGCAGCTCCTGGGCTATCTGGGTATGCAGTAAATGCCATTGTGTGTATTCCTGTAAGAGAAGCAGTGGAAGAGGGGACACATGGATGGGAAGGCAATGAAAAGTCAGGTAAGAGAGATGCAGACCAAGGCAAGGAAAGTCAGCAGCCACCAAAAGCTAGCTGGAAGAGACAAGAAACAAATTATCTCAAAGAAACCTTAGAGGGAACACAGCCCTGCCATAATTCAGACTTCCAGCCTCCACGGCTGTGAAAGAATAAATTTCTGGTATTTTTAAGCCACCAAGATTGTGGAATTTGTTACAGCAGCCACCAGGAAAATAATTCACTACTCACATTGCATATTTTGTGATAATTGGCTTCACATAAGCTTGTCTTTTTAGGTCACAGATCTCTGCACTAGAAGACCCATACCAAAAGATCCACTCACAGGGCACCTGGGTGGCTTGGTCAGTTGAGTGTCTCTTGGTTTCGGCTGGGGTCATGGTCTCAGAGTCATGGGATTGAGTCCCACTTTGGACTCCACACTCAGGATGGAGTCTGCTTTGTATTCTTTACCTCCCCTCCTGCCCCTGCCCTGCTTGAGTATGCTTCCCCCCCCAATAAATAAACAAATAAGATCCTTAAAAATAAATAAATAAATAAATATTTATTTATTCACAAAGGCTCAAATTAGATGGTTTTAAATTTTTTCCCTATAACCTAAACCACGCCACGGTTGGATGAGAGTTTTAAGGTCTAAGTTGTAATTTGCACATGGAAATTAAGTAAATAGTTTTTAAACAGACGACATTCTGAAATAAAGATAGCCCCAAATTCTTTGCCACTCCCCCACTCTAGAGCTTGAATCTATTTTCTCTTGAACTATAACATTGTCACTAGAATTTCTGGTCTCCTCTAAAATGGTTCCATTCTTTATTATGAAATTTTGTGATAGTTAAAAATAAGACATGAAATTGTTACTGCCTTTCCTATTCAACTTATCTGTTGCAATAATCAAATTCAGAAAAAAAGTAAAATGCTGAATTTGTAGTTGAGGCAGGGAAACAGTAAGTCTATGATCTCTCTCTCTCTCTCTCACACACACACACACACACACACACACACACACACACACACAGTGAAATGATAAATGTGGTATGTGAACGAAGATACCCAGTCCTATGAAACTATTCAATGGGGAAATTCAACCTGGTTATAGAGATCAAGCAGTCTTTTTTAAATCTATCCTTTGGTTAATGATTCAATCAAATCATGATTGGTAGAGATGAGAGAAAAAAAATATCTCAACAGGATACAATATATAGAAAAGCCAAGGGGCAAATGAATTCAAGAATCTGAAAAAGGGCCCTTGTAGTTAGAACTAGAAAGTGAGAGATACTGAGGCATAGAATGAGATAGAAGTATATAGTACCTGGACCCAGTGAGCTCTGAAGGACATATTAAGAAATAAAAGCCAAAATGAGCTATTGGGATTTTATCAAGATAAAGAGCTTCTGCACAGTAAAGGAAACAATCAACAAAACTAAAAGGCAACCTACGGTATGGGAAAAGATATTTGCAAACGGCATATGTGATAAAGGGCTAGTATCCAAAATCTATAAAGAACTTATCAAAACCAACACCCATAAAACAAATAATCCAGTTAAGAAGCTTTTTCAAAGTCTAAGAACAATGGGAAAGAGTGAGAGGGTTTTAAATTAAAAGTAGAACACAGAATATGATTTGTATTATGAATAATGGCTCTTGTTTTGAGGGAAATAATGTTTAAAATATACTAAAATGTCTAAGTCTAGAAAGTTTCCAATTGGATCAGGTAAAAGTTGATGACATGGCAGTTTAGTTTAAAGTACTGAATACAAAGAGAATTTCAGATTCTAAAAATATTTCAATGTTAAGAAAGAACACTCTTATCCATCCCATTTAAATAGAGTTTGAGGAAGATAAGATCACAGGACTATTTCTGGTTGGTACAATTAGTGTCCTGACAAAATTAATCCTCCTTAATTGAAAAGGGCAGAGTATATTTTATGATTTGAGGTCTTTTTTTAACTTAATCAATTTAAAATATATACCTCTTATATGTCTAACCAACTACATTTTAATATTATAAAATAGAAATAATCTGATTATTTAAAAATATGCGTTAAAAATAAATATTTCATCCAGTAGTAAACAGAAAAAACTATAATCTATTAAGCTGAGAATATTCTTTAATTTGGCCCATATAATATAATCTCACCAGAGATGAGAATAAATGTTAAATAACTAAAATTCTGGAAAATTTTGTTTCCTATCTTGACATAAGTGTTTGAAAAATGAATACATTCATGATTACACTATAAATTCTAGTGATATTTTAAGCATATTTATGATAATAAGTGATTCAGTCTCAATTTTCCCTTACTTTAGAGAGGATATAAATTTAGTCTTCTAGGTTTTCTAAGGACAAAATAGTTAAAAACACAAATATACTATTTATATTGAACTGTTTACAAATTTAAACCATTGTGAATTTTATGTATAAATGATCATTTTCTCTAGTGTTAAGGACTGCACATTTTAAAAATTTTGAAATCTATCAAAATGACTGAATAAAGTGATATCCACACAAGATTGTTGTGTAAAATACATGACCCTAGAGGTTAAGTTCTGCCTTCATCTGTTTAGACCATCTACAAGGAAGAGAACAAATTACTGAAGAAAATGTTGCAACATTAAACTGTTTTTATTATGAAAAAATCAGAAGCTTTACAAAAACTGGTACTCTGGCTCTTTTCTAAAGTTTCAGTCTTTGAGCCGATATAATTGTTGAACTTTAAATAGGACTTTCCCTCAGCTTACTTTCCAGCATGCTGTGTGTGTGAGTCTCATACAAATGAAAAAATAGTGCAAATTTTCATCACATGAAGAATGAGGCCAGAATTAGTCAAGGTTAATTTATTGCCTAATTCATATTAAAAAATTAGTACATATTTGTACTAAAAGATAATTATTCTACCTTTTCTACATAGACAAAATCAATATAACATATACATACACCTACAAAGTGACTTTACTGGTACCTAAAAGATTTGCTTTTCACATGAAAAAAATCATGCTTAATCTCCCTACCCACAAGAAAGTATAGAATTGGGGCACCTGGGTGGCTCAGTCAGTTAAGCGTCTGCCTTCAGCTCACGTCATGATCCCAGGGTCCTGGGATTGGGCCCTGCATTGGAGTCCCTGCTCTCCCTCTCTTATAACCTCCTTCTTGTGCTCCCTCTCTCTCTGTAAAATAAATAAATAAAAATTGTTAAAAAAATGTATAGACTTTTGAATTGAGGTACAGTACTTATTAAACATATTATGCATTAAAGGATCATTTAAATATATATGATTAATAAAAATATAATTTGGTTGATCATTTATTTTAAAATAACTTTGCAAAAATAATGCATATATTATTTTCTCTCCAATTATTTTGTATAATAAGGATGTGTTTTGATTGCTACATAATTAACCAATTATGACTAAAAAGTTTGAGAAGTTCTTTATATCATTTTTGTTTGAGCAGTTCTAAAAATAAAAATGAAATTAGAAAATCTGATACTATACCATGTCCTAAATATGAAGCTTCTATAAAACAGTGTGTGCCATCATTATGATAGAGTTTTATCTAATATAATAATAACTAGAATAAGAAGGTGAAGAAAACTTGTATTGGCCCATCTAGGTATTTTCCTAACAACAAATTCAAAACGTACTGTCATATTGCCCTGAAAAAAACTAGTAACATAAATCTTATGTTAAACAAATAGGATATGTATATATTCTCAAAATATTTATATAAAATGCATTTATTAGTTTGTAATTATAGAACATTTGAATTTGTTTATTGTACAATTTCATAAAATATTGCCTCATCTTTTAATGAGGGAAATGAAACTCTCTTGGCTCACCCTATTTGTGTCTATTAGGATAAGCATAAGACAGAAATGTTGCAATCAACCCAATTTACCCATAGAAGCAAGTTTCCCAGTGGTAATTGTGTCCCCGCTGGAACTGCAACCAGGCATAAAGATTGGGTGGCTTATACTTATTTCCAGATAGGACTTCTCACTTACTTACTCCATTATTGGAAATTTGGGAGACAAAAGCAATTCTTGACAATTTCTTCACTCTCCTAGAAAAAAAAATATATATACTTTATTCTCAGTTAATGCCTCTGCCTTATTTTTTGAAATTTTGAGTTAATTCTAACTCAGAACAAAAAGAAAACATTCTCTGGAAGAGTTTTAATTATTTCCAAATGCCTCTCTAGCATATAAATGCTAAACTGTGTGACTTTTCCATTTATGGGCTGTGAGAAATAAACAGCTGGGATAAACAGCAGGCATTTCAAGATATTTTATTTATTTCTCAGCAGAAGTTTAAGCATATGTCATAATGATGGCATTTACATCATAATATATGTTGCTTCATACAGCTCTGCAAACCCATCAAAATCTGCACAAATGACTGTGGAATGGTAGAATAAGAAGAGTCTATCAAACACACTTCCATCTGCTTCGATTCCAAAAGTTCAACTTTTATTATAAACTAAGCAACTGAAAATCAAAGTTCTGAAAACTTAATTGCATCCCTTAAATCCTTAAATCTTAGTTTTAGTTTAACTTTTAGAGTAAGCTAATATGCCATGACATAGGCATTTACATTTTCTGTTTTGTTTTTTTTTTCCCTCAAAATCCTGTTGCCTTGGCTTTCTGATATTTAATTGATGATATTTATCACTTTATAGAGAAAATATATACTGCTTAAGATCAAATTGTCAATATCCTGCTAACTCCATCATGAAACCATCCTTTAAGGATTTAATTTGCTAAGGAAAAAAAAAGGGGGGGAGAGATCTTTGAATGAATGTAGTTCTTCTTAGCATATGGAGGACAAGCCTTAGAGAACTGATCAAATATTAATATTTTATTAGATCATAAGTAAGAGAGAACTTAGGGTTAAGATGTGACTGTAATTGTATTTTTCCAAAGATGAAAAGGAAATAGAACACCTGTCTCTTCCAGTTCAGAGAATTACAGAAAGGGACAAACTGATAATGTTTTTGCAGATGTTCAAGTTCTGCATGGTCTGCATGCTATATTCTGCACCAAAATTTTGTAAAGTTTGAAATAAGGTACTGAGTACCTATAGCTCCAAAAGCAGAGAGGATTTGCCATTTAGACCCCTAGAATACTGACACACAGGATAGAATGGTCCGGAGAAATCGTGTAGTAATGGAAGATGTTATAATGAAATAGGAATTCTTAACAGTACTTCACCTGCCTCTCCATGAACTGTGTATAGTGTAGAAGAAAACCAGTTTTCATGTGCCCTAAAGGCATGGTAGGGACAAGCTTCCTGTTGATTGGGAGTTTTCTAAAATGGCTATTGCATTAGTGTTACGTGGTTTCTTTAGATTAGGAATTCTGGACATATTGCCTGGTTGGAAGCCAAGTTCACAGCCAGAACTTTAAGTTAGATGTGTCACTCCAGAGAGCCAGAGTAGTGTCAGATATACAAAAGGGTTGTATATTGTCCAAGTGAGTAGAGACCATGACTTCCTCTGTCATTGCATTCATTGGTAGATGATAAGAGAAGGACAAGCCAATCCCAATACAGAAATTAACAGCAGTTTCCAACTTGCTCCAAATTTGCTGCTCTGGAACAATGGCCAAGGAGATGAACCTAATACCTTTGCCTGTCATGTTTTTAGAATATTTAATATAGCCTTCTTAAAAAAAAAAACAAAACATCACTGGGTGTTGTATATAAACAATGAATCTTGGAACACTGCATCAAAAACTAATGATGTATTTTATGGTGACTAACACAACACAATAAATTTTTTTAAAAAGACTACAAAAAACATCACTTGAAAGAGAATAAAAACATGGCAAGTAAGCCTTGTATGGAGGATCTTAACTGGAGAATTTCTCAGGAAATTCATTAATTTGAATCTAAAAAAAAAACCCTACTTCCAATCACTTTTAACTAAAGTATAGCATTTCCATTAATTTGTAAGATAACCAATAAAATGGAGTTGTATTGTCATATTTTTGACTCAACAATAGAAATCACAGATTCTCATTTCATATAACAGTTATTGCAGATTTACCAAATTATCTTTAGAGCTATCACTATTTCAAAAGGAGAGTAATTATTACACCATCTGCTAGCTCCTTCATTAATAAACACTTCATTAATAAACACATGTATTATTATACCACACTTTAATGATTTAATGAAATAAAATTTAAGAAATTTTACCATATTTCTGTATAATAACTGTATCCCATAATCCTTTTTGTTTTTATTTCATTTATTTATGAAGTGTTATTCTGAAAAGGAATCTGTAAGATCTGCAACACTGACAAGGTGGTCCATGGCATGAAAAGAATATATAAGAACATCTACTTCCAAGTGAATTTGCAGTGACTAATTGCTATAGGATAGATGCTCAAAAATAGAAAGAATTTAAACCTAAAATGACAGAGATTTTTTTTTTATTTGGTAACTTGTAGTTATTTCTGTTTGTTTTGTATGAATGTTTATTTTCTCTGCTTTCAGCAGGATTGAAGTGTTGAAAAAATATTACTAAGTCAGTTATAAAAAATAAAGAACTCATATTGAGTTCTAGATGCAGGCATAACTTATTTCACTGTGCTTTCACTTTATTGTGCTTCAAAGTTACTGCATTTCTTTTTCTTTCTTTCTTTCTTTTCTTTTTTTTTTTTTTTCTAATTGAAGGTTGTGGCAAACTTGTGTTGAGTAAGTCTAAGAGCACCATCTTTCCAACACAATTTACTCACTTTGTGTCTCTGTCACCTTTTGGTAATTCTCACAATATTTTAAACATTTTCATTATTATTGCATTTGTTATGGTAATCTGTGATCAGTGATCTTTGATGCTACTATTGTAATTGTTTTGGGACACCACAAATTTCATCCATACATGGTTGTGAACTTAATTGAAAAATGCTTTCTGTGTTCTGATTGCATCATCAGCTGGCCATTCCCTCATATATTCCCCTCTCTTTGGGCCCCCCCCCATTCCCTGTGACAGAACAATACTGAGATTGGGCCAATTAATGACCCTACAATGGCCTCAAAGTGATCAAGTGAAAGGAAGAGTTGTACATTTCTCACTTCGAATTAGAGGCTAGAAATGATTAAGCTTAGCAAGAAAGGCATGTTGAACACTGAGATAGGCTGAAAATTAGGCTTCTTGTGCCAGCCAGTCAAGCTGTGAATATAAAGGAAAAAAAAATTCTTAAAGGAAATTAAAAATATTACTCCACTGAATATATGAATGATAAGAAAGCAAAACAGCCTTCCTGCTGACATGGATGAAGTTTCTGTGGTCTATTTAGAAAGAAAGTCAAGCCAGTCACAATATTCCTTTAAAACTAAATCTAATCCAGAGCAAGGCCCAAATTCTCTTCAATTTTATGAAGTTTGAGAGAGATAAGGAAGCTGCGGAAGAAAAGTTTAACCAGTAGAGTTGGATTCATGAGGTCTAAGGTCTAAGGAAAGAAGCCAGCTCCATATTGTGAAAGTGCAAGGAGAAGCAAATTATCCAGAAAATCCAGCTAAAGGAATTAACAAAGATGGCTACAGTAAACAATAGCTCTTCAGTGTAGACAAATCAACCTTCTTTTGGAAGAAGATGCCATCTAGCTAGAGGGAAGCAGGAAATGCCTGGCTTCAAAACATCAAAGGACAAGTTGACTCTGGTTAAGGGCTAAGGCAAGCTACTGAGGTTAATTTGAAGCTGATCCTCATTGACTATTCTGAAAACCCAAGAACCTTAAGTATTATGCTATATCTACTCTCTGCCTATGCTCTATAAATAAATAGGCAGCACATTTCTTTACAACATAGTTTACTGATTATTTTAACCTCAATGTTGAGAAACACTTCACATTATACACACACACACACGCACGCACAAAAATTTTTTTCAAAATATTACTGCTCATTAACAATGTACCTGATAAGCCAGGAACTCTGATGGAGATGTATAAGTTAATGTTGTTTTTATGCCTGGTGACATAGCATCCATTCTGTAACCCATGGGTCAAGGAGTAATTTTGACTTTCAAGTCTTAAGAAATATATTTTGTAAGGCACTAACTATTATAGATGGTGATTCCTCTGATGGGTCTGGGCAAAGTAAATTGAAAACATTCTGGAAAGTATTTGCCATTCTAGACACCATTGAGAACATGCATAATTCATAGGAAGAGGTCAAAACATGAACAAGAGTTTGGAAGAAGCTGATTCCAAACTTTCTGGATGGCTTTGAGGAGATAAAGCCTTCAGTAGAGGAAGTAAGTGCAGATGTAGAGAAATAACAAGAGAACTAGAAGCAGAGCCTGCAGATTATACTGGTAGAAAATTGTTGAAATGACAGCAAAGAATTTGGAATATTACATAAATTACATTACATAAATTGCATTAATTATATTACATAAATTACCTTAATTGGTAAAGCAGTGGCAGGGTTTGAGAGGATGAACTTAAATCCTGAAAGAGATTCTACTGTGAGCAAAATGCTATCAAAACAACATTGCATGCTAGAGAGAAATTGTTTGAGAAAGGAAATATTAATTGATGGAGCAAACTTGAAAAAACTATTATTTTTTTTAAGATTTATTTATTTATTTTAGAAAGAGAGTGAGAGAGTGCAAGTGGAGGAGGGGCAAAGGGAGAGGGAGAGAGAGAATCTTAAACAGACTTCCTGCTGAGCACGAGCCCAACGCAGGCCTTGATATCAGGATGCCAAGATGAAGAGCTGAGCTAAAATCAAGAGTTGGACACTTAGCCAACTGAGCCATCCAGGCACCCCCAAAATTGTTTTATTTTAAGAAATTACCACAAGCCACCCCAACATTCATCGACCACTACCCTGCTCAGTCAGCAGCCATCAACATCAAGACAAAACCCTCCACCAGCAAAAAGACCATGATTTGCTGAAAGTTTAGATGATTAGCATTTTTAGCAATAAAGTATTTTTTAATTAAGAGATACACATTTAATTAAGAGATACTCTAGACATAATGCTATTACACATTAAATAGGCACTGTATAGTGTAAACATAACTATTATCTGTACTGGTGAAACACAAAATTCATTTTACTTACTTTATTGCAATTTCACTTTATTGCAGTGTCCTGAAACTGAACTCACAGCATCTCTAAGGTATAGCTCTATGTATCCAAATGGCATCACAAGAATCAGCTATATAGCAAGACAGGAAAGTTTCTTTCTAAATTTTAATGATCTAAATGATTAAAAAACCATGTTAACATTATTTCCATGAATTTCCATGGCAATGTTTATATGGACTAAATATTTCTCTTCATTCACAAAATGACCACAAATATTAGATTGCAATGGTATGTTACTGAAATGATTCTGGTGCAGAGGAGGGTTTGAAGCTTGCATATCTTTAATGGTGCATAAGGCTACAGTATTTTTTATGTAAATTTGTCTGCCCAACACTTCAATAAGTTACCTCGGTAGGGCATATTTTTAATAATTTGTTATTAATATCTAAATGTTCAGTGTACATTAAAACAGAGCTTCTCAACAGTGATGTGCATAAGAATCCATTGTTAAAATGCAGATTCTGATTAAGCGTGTCTGAGTTGGAAACTGAGATTCTAGATTTTTAATAAGATACCAGATGATGCTAAGGCTTTTCTGAGAACCACAATTTAAGTAGAAAGATGTAAAACATTATACTAACAACTGAGATGCTACCAAATTTGATAAAACCTGTTGTTTAATTTCAGAAAATTCATAAGCTAGAAGGAAATTAGACATAATCAGTCATGCTAATTTTTCAGAAACAAAAGAGTCACCAAAATGTTAAATACAAAACAACTTCAATGATGAGAAATGCAATACAGGGGCTGGCTGCTGGAATTAATTAAATCTCTTCCCAGCTTAAGAACATGATGTGCTTTTTCAAATCTTAAAATATATGTTTAAATAATGTCTCTATATCTGTTTTTTAAAATATCTGTTTAAACAAATAACAACAAATATAATTTTAAGAATTCCTCTTATGGGAGAGAATGGGAACTGGTAATAGTTTCATTCATGTACAAGAGGGTCCTGTAATCAGTGGTAGTGGGCCAAATCCAGACAACCATGGTTTTTGTAAGATTGCAAGCTTATAGTCATTTTACATTTTTTAATGGTTGAAAACAAATTTTCCTGATGCATTAAAATGATATGAAACCCAAAATTAGATGTTTATAAAAGTTTCATGCCAATGTATCATTGGCACAGAGCCACACCCATTTGTGTAGGCACTGATGACCAATGCCTTCATGTGCCCATGAAGATGAACAGATGAACAGTGGTGCCATGTACTACAAAACATAACATTTATTATTTGTAAATTTCATAAAAGTATGAAAACCAACCAGTGAAACAATCTGTGTCTGCATTAATTTTTTTTCCAGTATAATTGTCATGAAAATGTACATCTTCCATTTTTGAAAAGAAGACATTTTTGAGTTAGAGAAAGACCACAGGACTCGTAGCCTGGAGTCATATTTTTAAAGTCCTGAGGGAGCATCCAATTTCTCTATTGGCCTATTAAATAAGAAGTTCACATCACAGGCTGCTGTGTTCTTTTCCTGCTCTAACATATATTTACATATTAAGTTTTTATTTGTTTCTTCATTTTAAACTGTCAACTCTGTGATGTTTTCTCAAAGAAAAAGAATATTGTTATTATTTAAACGGTTTTGCACACGAATTTTCTTGCAACCAACTATGAGTTTTTCCCCTTTGAAAGTGGTTTATTATTTTGGCTTTATAAGCTCGTTACTCTTGCATACTTTGGGAGTTTCAAATAGGTTATTTGTGTAGTCGTCTGATCAAAGCTAATGAAGTTTTATTGCTCTAATAAAATAACACAACACAAACTCCAAATTTTAATAAAAACTCCATCTATATCCAGACATAAACTGCAGCATGTAGCTGAGTTATAATTTTTCCCTAAAATATATGCTAAGATTCATGAAGGAAACCTAAATATATGAAGCATTTAAAAAGCCACATTAGAGATAGAATCACTTGTGCTTAAGGACACTTTCTCTAGGAAAAGTAAAATAAATGAAAATGTTTAGCTGTTTTGCAGACTGTGTTTAGCATTTATTGTAAAGAAAGCAAAACAATTTCAATGCAAAGAATGGTAAAAAGGATCTATGTGTTATTCAAAAATTCGTTATTGAGAAAGGATTTCATATTGAATTAAATATTCTTCAATAATTCCTATTCTTTTGGAAAGTATTGTATACTTTTTCTTTGACTAATTCCCAGCACTGCCTAGCTGGTAGATTTACCCCGAAAATTTTATCTTTTTTTTTTTTAAGATTTTATTTATTTATTTGACACACACAGAGAGAGAGAGAGAGATCACAAGTAGGCAGAGAGGCAGGCAGAGGGAGAGGGAGAAGCAGGATCCCTGATGAGCAGAGACTGATGTGGGGCTTGATTCTGGGACCTCAGGATCATGACTTGAGCTGAAGGCAGATGCTTAATTGACTGAGCCACCCAGGCACCCCAGATTTTATCTTTTTAAGCCTCAGTTTCCATATATAAATCTGTTAATTCTGGAAATATTTCTTGTGTATTCATTAAAATAATTTATGAAATATAGTTAATATTATATCATCAACAATCAGTGTTTGATAAATGAGTGATTGTTATCAATTTTGTGGTCACATACTTCCCAGAGGACTACCTTCAGCTTTAGGAGATAACATTTCCTTATGTATATTTCTAATAAAATTTGGCAATTATAATACTTGCTAGAATTTGATGTTTTGTAACACGTCCCAAGCAAACAGAAATAAGCTACCCTAAGAAGGAATAATCTTATAAGCTTCCTGTTTTTGTAACAGCTTTATTAAGTTTTAAGTGTATAC
The DNA here is from genome assembly GCA_003697995.1 of Taxidea taxus jeffersonii. Classification (NCBI taxonomy): domain Eukaryota; kingdom Metazoa; phylum Chordata; class Mammalia; order Carnivora; family Mustelidae; genus Taxidea; species Taxidea taxus. The sequence goes on from RCUC01163888.1 coordinate 21,020, forward strand.
CCCCCAAAAGCACATATTTAATGTATATGACTTGATAAATTTGGACATATGTATATATTCATAATACCATTACCCACATCAAAGCTATACACATATCCAACACCTCTCAGATTCTCCCTTTGTATTAACTTCATTTAATTAATTCTGCAGTATGTAATGATAACACAACATGGGATCCACCCTCTTAACATTTTAAGTGAATAAGATCATATTGTTAAAAGTAGGCATTGTGTTATTCAGTAGATCTCTGGAACTTATTCATTTTGCATTACTGAAACTTGAAACCCATGGGGCAGCAACTCCAATCCATTCTCAGGGCCAGATCTCACTTAAGTAGCCATATATATTTTTTTATTTAGTACACGTAAATGCATATATTCCATAAGTAAATGCTCTACTAGACAACAGACCTCTTTCTCAAGGGTTATTCATGACTTTATTTGTTTAACAAAAATTTGCAGAGCTATTGATATTACAGTCCCTTTTGTAAAAGCTGGTAGTATAGCAGTAATAAAGCAAAAATGTCTCGCTTTCATAGAACTTGTATCCTAATAGGGGAAATTAAGTAAAATAAACTAAAAGTAAATAACAGATAATTTCACATTATTATAAGTACTATGAACACCATAAAATAGAGAAAGGAGATGAGTATACCTGGAGATGAAGAAATGACTGATATGAGCAAGTTGGTATATAAGACAAGCAATTATACACATGAGTTTAGAGAACAAGAAACACATCTGGCTCATAGATACCAACAGGAGTATGATTAACACATAAACTTGAAAACCATTGGACTAGATGAGATCATGGAGAAAGGAGAAAATTTATTATATCAATTTTGCAAATGTTGAAGAGCAGGAACAGAAAAGGACTCTCAAGGAGGCATACTTGCAAGTTAGGAGCAAGATCATCTGTGAGATTCCTTGGTGGGGGTCACTGAGTTACTGTTTCTGAAAAGTGGAAAAAGACTAAGGTGGTTTTAGCAGTTTGGGGGATTTAGTAATTGGTAGTTCCAGCAGAGAGATGGGGCCAGAATCTGAATGTTTTGAGAAGAGAATTAGAAATGAGCATATGAAAAAGCAAACTTAAAGAACTGTCAAGAAGTTTTACTGTGAAATGGACAAAGAAATGTGCATTCGCTGAGAAGAAAAGTGATGAATGGAGGATATCTCATGATATGAAAAAAAAATACCATCTGCATATGCTAATGGAGTTATTTATTAGTAACATAGGGGTTGATGAACCAATAAAAAAGGATATTTCTAACTGCAAAGTGTTTGAGGAACTATGAAGTATGGCATTTTGAATATAGTTAAGAGACTAGTCTTTGTTATGATGTAGGAAGACAAAAAATAAGTATGAATTGACAATATGTATATAGATATATTTATTCATTAAAATAATTCTATTTTTAATTATTATTTTTAAAAATTTTCAGACCTATGAGGTAAGGGAAGGGGAGAGCAAAGAGATGGGTATATTAAAAGTACATGGGAGCACCATTTTGGTTGACAGATACCAGAAAAATGAGAAAACATTTTTAGGACAGTTGGAAATGTGCGTTTGAATTTTTTTATCATGAATTTAATGATAACCCAGTCGTTTACTCCTCCAGTAAAATTCAGATAGTTGGAAACAGGTGGCTATGTATGTTTAATAAGGTGTTACATTTTCCCAAGAAATAGAATAAAAGAAGAGAGGGAGGCAAAATAGTTGTGCTTTATCAAAAAGGGAGCTCTTAAGAAAATAGAAACTGGTATCTCAATGTGATTTTGATTTGAATTTTCCTGATGGAGATGAACATTTTTTCATGTGTTTGTTAGCCATTTGTATGTCTTCTTTGGAAAAGTGTCTATTTATGTCTTCTGCCCATTTTTTGACTTGATTATGTATTTTTTGGGCAGTTGAGTTTGAGGAGTCTTTTATAGATCTTGGATATCACCCTTTTGTCTGTAGTGTCATTTGCAAATATCTTCTCCCATCCTGTGGGTTGCCTCTTTGGTTTGTTGACTGTTCCCTTTGCTGTTCGGAAGCTTTTTATCTTGATGAAGTCCCAAAGGTTCATTTTTACTTTTGTTTCCCTTGCCTTTGGAGACATGTATTGAAAGAAGTTGCTGTGGCTGATGTTGAAGAAGTTACTGCCTATGTTCTTCTCTAGGTTTTTGATGGATTCCTATCTCACACTGAGGTCTTTCATCCATTTTGAGTTTACCTTTGTGTATAGTGTAAGGGGATGGCCGAGTTTCATTCTTCTGTATATAGCTTGACAAGGCAAGAAACAAGTGTTGGAGAGGTTGTGGAGAAAGGGGAACCCTCTTACACTGTTGGTGGGAATGCAAATTGGTGCAGCCACTTTGGAAAACAGTGTGGAGGTTCCTCAAAAAATTAAATATAGAGCTACCTTATGACCCAACATTGCACTATTGAGTATTTACATGAAAGATACAGATGCAGTGAAAATAAGGACCATATGCACCCCAATGTTCATGGCAGCAATGTCCACAATAGCCAAACTATGGAAAGAGCCAACATACTCTTTAACAGACAAATGAATAAAGAAGATGTGGTCCATATACACAATAGAATATGACCCAGTCATCAGAAAGGATGAATACCCAACTTCTGAATCAACATGGATGGGATTGGAGGAGATTATGCTGAGTGAAATAAATCAAGCAGACAAAGTCAATTATCATATGGCTTCACTTATTTGTGAAACATAAGGAATAGTGTGGATGACATTAAGAGAAAAAGGAAAAATGAAGGTGGGGGGGATCAGAGGGAGAGATGCACCTGAGAAACTATGGACTCCAGGAAATAAACTGAGGGTTTTAAAAAGAAGGAAGTGGGAGATGGGTGAGCCTGGTGATGGATAATAAAGAGGGCACATATTGCATGGAGCACTGGGTATTACATGCAAACAATTAATCATGGAACACTACATCAAAAACTAATGATGTACTATATGGTGTCTAACATAACAAAATAAAAATAATCAATTAATTACAAAAATAGAAACTGTAAGAGATATTTCTATCAAAGACCACACACTAGTGTTAGAAGGTTGAATGACAAAAACAAAAAACCTATAATGTAATCCAGTGTATAATAATTATAGGAAGCAATTACTGCCTTAAGACTGGTAGGAGACAAAAGAAAAGTGATGATTTCAGAGACTGTGATTCCTCAAGAGGTTTTCCTACAAGGCTGATGCTAGAAGCAGTGAGGGTACCCACTAGGACATGGATCATTAATTACCATTGTGGGGCCTGCATGGGGCTCATACTCAGTCTGGAAACTTCTTCTTCCTTTCTCCTGTTCTCTGTTCTCCCACAAGTGCTATCTATTAGTAGAACCAAACTGTCAAACAGTCAGCAAGGAGGCTTGGGACATGGAATTGGTGAACTCCCAGCCTCACTATCACATAACAAAAAATATATAAAAGTTTTAACTGGCATTTTCTGTTATTTCTCTTGTGTTTAAGCAGAGTTAACTACTATTGGCTCTACCATATCTGGTATTTCTGCTTCCTTATCCTCATATCTGTTGACATAATCCTTTCCATTTTGGGGGTCCCGTGGCTTCTTATTTATTATGCCATATAAATACTATGTCTCACTTGACAGGTGAAATTTTCTTTTCTTTTTTTGTGGGTGACTCATGCCAGGTCCTGGGACCCTTCTCAGTGATCATTGTATGTGACCATGAGTAAATGAAAACCTTAGAGATATAATGCAATATTCAATGACTTCAACAGAGAGCTCCTCTAAATTATTGCCTAAGAGTAAAGTGTGCCATAACTTGAAAAACATGCTCTCTGTTCTAGAATTATATTAAAAGTAGTGAATTATCTTTTTTTTTAATTTCTAGAAAGCATTAATTTAGTTCTAACATGCAGATAGTTCTAAACCACAGGAAGTTTCTCATATTGTCATCAGCAAAACTGAAATTTAAGTGAATGATACACTTTGGCATATTAAAAGTAGAAATGTTTTGGAACAAGTAGGCTCAAAACAAAATGTCTTGATGAGAATGACATTCTTCCAGAGCAAAGACAGTAACTTGATTGTTATTCAGCCTCTCCCCTGGTCTAGGCCATATGGGCACTCACATATGGAGTGAGGTGGTATTGTCTTGGTAAAATCATTTCCAACTATGGTTATTTCCTCAATCCAAAACTTCAGGTTAGAAAATTGATATCACTGGGGCCCAGAGTTGAGCAGATTCAGAGTGTGCACTTATGTTATCTAGAGAGAACAATTTATAAATTTACAAAAGAAGAAATCAGTTTTCAGTAAAAAGAAGTGTCCAGCACAGTCAGCATACTGGTGATGGTCATAGTTAGTGGTTGGTGAATAGGCAATCAGAGTATTAAAGGTAACTTCAAGCAAATGCATGATGACATCAAAAGGTCATGACAATTGTTATTTAGTACAAGATAAGCAACAAACCTATCAGGGGAACTAGCACTGCACTGTCTCCTTTGAGTGATGCCAGAGTAAGTTATGCAATACCCATCCCCTACTTCTTTTCATAGTCATTTGAGTCTCTCTGGCTATTCAATACCATCCTGCATGTTTGAACCTAAACTTATTTTTAGCATTTTAACATTTTAAACATTTTAGCATTTTAACTTCTTTTTCCTCTGACAAAGTCTCTTCTGCCCTGCCTCACCTTCTTCTCCAGGATTACTCATATTCTCATTTCTAGTTATGCTCATAGCATTCTCTCCATTACTGTCCCCAAGGCAATGATTGGATTAGCCACTCATACAGTAGTCATTTGGCAACTTGTACATAGAACCATCATTGAATGAATCACATGATTTCAAGTTAACTTTTAATATCTCCCAATGATAATTTTTGGAAGTATTGCACATATTTATAATATCATGTACATTTAAATTATTTTCCCTATCAACTTTGATGCATTGTTATTTTTATTTTTCAAATAGCACTCATTTTCCTTCTTTTAAAGTTGTAATGATTACTTTATTAGAAACTGTATCTTAGAGTTTTCTACCTCCAAATGCCTAGCTATTATTAATGTACTATTCACAGCCCATTTTTTAAAAAAATCTGTTTAATACTCAACTTTAAATCTGTAGATCTAATACTTTATTCAGATATATTACTAATATTTTGCTTGAGTCTCACTCATTTGAGAACTGTGACAAAACTAATACCTTAATTTCCTGAACCTCTATCATCATACCAACACAATCATTTGCCATAAAAATATAAACCCCCAACAATTCTCTAGTTTTAGCAAAGTTTACTTTGGGTTTTTAAAATTCTTTTCAATTCTTCCCTTTCTTATGTTTTAAATTCTCAGGAGATTAAATCCATTAAAATGAAGCTCATCTTCAATTAGCAAGAAGAACATATGTATGCTCTTCATTAAAATCCCCAGGTATCATAAGCAGTGGTTCATTTTGGGTTTTCAGATAATTAAAGCCTCATACACATTTTCTGATATTCCATCTGGCATTAGAGTGTATTGAACTACAGACCACTTGAGTTACCAGACAGCTGAAAAGCTTAATAACAAACATTAATACTAGGAACTCCTCCACTTTGATGTTGTATAGATGAGTGAATTATTATAACCTCAAATATCCTCAAACCTAAATAAATAAATAAGCGAAGGAGTAAATGAATAAATAAATAGGTGGATCTTATCTTCTTTGATAACCTTGCTAAATAGTAACAATTAGAAGTCTCTTGAAAGTATCAGTTTAAATAGATCTTACATGACTGTTAAAGTGGAAATGGAGGTATACAATAGGTTTGAATGTTTATTTCAAGAAAAACTACTTCTATTCCTCTATCTAACTAAAAGTCCCCTTACCTTCATAGCCATTTAAATATATATATGTCATGAAAATGATCTTATGACACTTTTCACTGAGTGGAGTCTAGTGTATAATTGAGGCCCAATTGGTATTGGTGAAATATTGTCCTTAAACTTTCTGGAATTTAAGGCAGTTGTGTTCATTTACTCTTTTTCTCTATATCACTAAATATATTATAAAATTTGTTTTACATATAAAATTGTGTTTTATGATTACAAATATTTCAGGAAATAGGAGTCTTGATTTTTAAGTTGAGTTAGAATTTTCCTTGATAAACAGATTAGTTTCACATACTACATTTTATTATATACTAACATGAACACCTCTGAAAAAAATTACCCGGTGCATGGGTCAGTCATTTAAGCATCGGACTCTTGATTTCTGCTCAGGTCATGAGGTCATGAGATTTCATGCTCAGCAGGGAGTCCACTTGAGATTCTCTCTCCCTTGCCCTCTTCCTCTGCCCTCCTCCTCCTCGCTCTATCTTTTTAAATAAATAAAATCTTTTTTAAAGATTTTATTTATTTGTTAGAGAGATTGAGTGAGCACAGGCAGACAGAGAGGCAGGCAAAGGCAGAGGGAGAAGCAGGCTCCCTGCTGAGCAAGGAGCCCGATGTGGGACTCGATCCCAGGACACTGGGATCATGACCTGAGCCAAAGGCAGCTGCTTAACCAACTGAGCCACCAGGTGTCCCAATAAAATCTTTTTTAAATAAAAATAATCTAATGTTGATTAATCTTCCATCTAATGTTAACTACTATCATCTGGTGAATCATTGAAAACCCATGCCTAAAGCATAGAAGATGAAGAACTTAACTGTAATGACTGTCCAGATAAAGCCTCAAGAAAAAAATGGCAAACTTTTAATTAAAGTTTGCTAATCTTTTTTGAAAAAAAATATTTATCCACTTGAGAGAAAGAGAGTTGGGAAGAGGGCAGAGGGAGGGAGAGAGAGAGAATCTCAAGCAGACTCCCTGTTGAGCATGGAGAACCAGTGTGATTTTATTTATTTGAAAGAGAGAGGGAGGGGAGCACAGGCAGGGTAGCGGCAGCAGGAGAAGCAGATTCCCCACAGAGCAGTGAGCTCAAAGTGGAACTCAATCCCATGACCCTGAGATCATGACCTGAGCTGAAAGAGTCCATCACTTAACTGACTGATCTACCAAACACCCCTTAATGAATGCTAATTTGAGACAACAATCATTTTGCTAATATGTTTATATAAGTTAGCTGCACTAATCTCGAAAATCCAGGGGTTCGTTCTAACGTGTGTTTGTATACCGTGATCTTCAGATTTCCCCAGGTTACATGCTACTATGTGTCAGAGATGTGAGTGCCAGGTCAAGACCCTTTATACCTTCTCCTCTATCACTTTAGTTGGTTAATATGGATTTACCATCAGAAATTGAGAAGATTAAAAGTCACAGAGGGAAAGAGCTGATTAGCAAAGTGAGATCTAACAAGTCAAATGTGACTATATAAACCAAACTTTCTGCTTGTGTGGAAGTCAGGAGAGCTGCTGTACCTATTAAACTGGTCTGTGGTACTGTTGTTTTGGAAATTAGTGTTTTGAAATAAGGAGAAACAAAGGATTAATACTGCTTCCAAGTAAAGTTAGATTTGGCATTGACTGCTGTCATGAAGGTGGTTCATGCTTTGTGATCCAAAATAACAGCCCCCATAAATATCACGAGCGTTGTATTGAATGCAAATTGAATGTTTAGTTATTTAAAAGTGACTCAATGGTGTGTAAATACAGGCATATGTGAAGGAGTAAGATAGGTTGGAAATAAGACAAAAATGAGATATTGAAAATACATAGAGAACACGTTTTTTTTACCAGAGTGAACAAGCAAATACTGGATAACAAGGTAAAGTCCAAGCATAGTTAACATGGGGTTTATGCAATTGTTACATAAAATCATCAGATTAATCAAGGCAGCCTCATGAATTATTGCAAGGAGAAATCACAGAATGTAAAATGGAGAATGGGAAGGTAAAATGATCTTCAGACTCTATTGCAAATAGAAAGAAACATCAAGAAAGGAAGGATAACTCTGTTCTTAAGAATATATGTGGAGCCACCTGAGGGGCTCAGTGGGTTAAAGTCTCTGCCTTTGGCTTGGGTCATGATCCCAGGGTCCTGGGATCAAGCCCCACATCAGGATCTCTGCTCAGCGGGGAGCCTGCTCCCTCCTCTCTCTCCGCCTTCCTCTCTGCATACTTGGGATCTCTGTCTCTCAAAAAAAAAAAAAAAGAAGAAGAAGAAGAAGAATGTATGTGAAGGGCACCTGGGTGGCTCAGTGGGTTAAGCTTCTGCCTTTGGCTCTGGTCATGGTCTCAGGGTCCTGGGATCAAGCCCCACATAGGGATCTCTGCTCAGTAGGGAGCATCCTTCCCTCTCTCCTTCCATCTCTCTCTCTGACTGCCTCTCTGTCTGCTTGTGATCTCTCTCTCTGTGTCAGATAAATAAATAAAATCTTTAAAAAAAGGTATTAAGAATATATGTGAGAGATTTAGAGTGATTTATTTTAAATAAATTTTACTTAAAGTAGCAAACAAAATACTACTTCTCTTTGCATCAAGCCATCCTGAATTCACAGACTTAACATATGTATATTTTTCCTAACTATTGATAATGTATTTTGGTATTAATTTTTTTCTTGGAAAAGTTGAGAGTACTTGTTTTGTTGAGGATATCACAGAAGAATGTGCAATTTAAACTATCTTTAAAATAAGTGACAGCATATAAAAATGTTTATATTTAATATAAAATAAAATTTGTGTTTAAAATTTTATTGGGGAAAGAGAACTTCATGGAATAAGAGGAGCTCTGAGTTTTGATTTTTATAAAGGCAACTTAAAAATTTCAAGTAATGAATTTACAAAAACAAATGATAACAGAGGAAAGGTCATGACACTATTTAAAATAATCTTTACTTTCTAACAAAACTAGAGATATCATTTCCCTTGAATAGAGGACATCAATCTTGTTACTAAATTATATTATTTTTGTCATCTGAAACCCATATCTGCATTAGTATACTAATGATATTTATCATTCACTGAATACTTCCAGTGTTTAAGCATTAACTTAATAATTATATTTTTTCTGTTATAATTTCATAGTTTGTCAAGAAATGTGCCCTTGTCTTCCCTTTTCAGATGAAGGCATAAAGGTTTTGAGCCTTTAAGCTGGCAATGAACTGAATAAGGATTTAAACAATGTCCTTTCTGACACAAAGAAGTGTGTTCATCACTACCATTTATACACAGAATAGAAACAGACAATATAGTGTGTGTGTATGTGTGTGTGTGGTGGGGGTTATGTGTGTATATGTGTTTTCAACTGTACTCCTGAGCTTCTTGATCAGCATGCATTCCCCAGGAATGTATCACTTACTAAGTTTTGCTCCCTGAAATGAATCAGGCCATGCCTAGTATGTTATAATCCATTTTATCAGCTTCACATAGACAGGTCTAGTGCATAATTCTTGTCTTCCTACTTTCCCATATGACTTTTGAACCACAAGGTCTCCAGCAGTGGGATTTACTTTTCTCTTCAGCTGCAAACCCTTAGGGTTGTTGAGAAATTGGTTCTTTTCCTGTTGCCTGATTGAAAGGGGTATGAATTCAAATCATTTCCTAGTTTAAGTTGGCTTTTCATTTATGGAGTCCGTCCTCACATATTTGTCCTGGCTGATGGCTGATTTTTCACTGCTAAGTGCTTTGGCTTTCTTCAGAGTAGAAGCACTATTTAAGTGCAAAATGTTACAATTAATATTGAAATGAGATTCCACTGAGTTTAAAAAGAGGATTTATTTTTTTTTGTTTGTTTGTTTTAAATATTTTATTTATTTATTTGTTAGAGAGAGAGAGAGAAGGAGCACAGGCAGACAGAGAGGTAGGTAGAGGCAGAGGGAGAAGCAGGCTCCCTGCCGAGCAAGGGGCCCGATGTGGCTCAATCCCAGGACACTGGGATCATGACCTGAGCCGAAGGCAGCTGCTTAACCAACTGAGCCACTCAGGTGTCCCTAAAAAGAGGATTTAAAAGAAGCACAAGGAATTGCAGAAGAAAAGCAGCATGTGGCTCTTTGCATTTTATAGATATGCCTTTTTCACAAGTGGACATGGTTTTTAATATATGTAATTTTTAGAACAGAAACATAAAAAAACTACATATGCCAACAGATATAATATTAAGAATTCTAAAGTATTTAAAAGGAACACGGCACTTAAGATATTTTTCATATTACACACATTTTATATTTAAATGGACATAGAAATTTCACTTTGTTCTCCTTGATAGTTTTTGTTACTGATCATACACATACTTGACTTTAACTTTTGCATGAACAGTTTTGTATAGTAAGAAGAGTCTCATTGTTTCTTAAATGCAGTAATAATACAGAATGAGACATTGAGGAAAACGCCAACATAACAGCAATTGTTTCACAATGTTCTAAAAAAAGTACAAATGGTGCTCATATAATTGAGTTCTGTCTTTGTTAAATATGAAAATAATATCCTACTTGATGAATACAAAAGGAGAAATGTATTTTGAATAATCCCATTTTTATATAATGAAATTATTTTATTCAAATTTACATGTGTAGATTTTTTAATTTGGTCAACATGTACAAAAATAATATGGTTCTTTAGAAGAAGACATGAATAAACCATGACCACTACAATATATTTCCCTAAAGAAATTGCAGTTCATGATTTTATGATATAAATGTTAGTAAAATGTATCTTACTCTAAAGTCTAAGGTAAATATGCATCTTTATTTACTATCTACTTATGTATCTGTGTAACTAAATGTTGCCATCCACTTAGCCTTTCTTCAAACAGCATAGATCTTTAACCACTGAATCACAAGGCCATAACATCTGACAAGCAATTATAATTTTTATAGGCAAAACATTGCATAAAACTACTACATGATTACATGATTTTTTAGAATGATATTTTATATATTAGTCTAATCCAAGCATGTTCATAAGTACTATATTAAACATTTAAAAAATAGAGACCTGTAATAAAATCCCATCCATTGGACTGATCTAATTTAGAAACAGATTTAATTTATTCAAGTTATTTTACTACTTTGATTTAATTTGAATCTCACTGTTAAAAAAAAGCACAATAGGTTTGAAGTACATTTATGAACACAAGACAAGAATTTGGTACTGAGTCTATTTCTTCTTTCTGGATTGAATATTTACAAATTTATAGAGATGGTTCTCCAGAAACAGATTTTTGGTGGGGAAATGCAACTTAAAATATGGTTAAAACATTTGACAAGTGATGAAAACCTCTGACCAGATGTCATGATACTTCCCTTAAATGCTGTTAAGAGAAGTAAGTAGTGCTAAGGGAACTTCCCCTTAAATGTTAAGCGGGATAAATAGTGCTAAGGGAAAGAAGAGGAGGTTTTGATAGTTGTAAGTGCTGAAGAGTAAGAATAATTACAAAGCATAATCTTCATATTGTTGTTGAGCTGGTTTTTAATAAGCAAACTCAACTGTTTGTTTTACTTTATTGATCCCTTCAGCTCTCAATGTTGTGTGACTGGTTGGGCATCAGAGTAGCTCTACTGTTGATCCCTCACCTATGTTCAGGGAGAGAAGAGAGCTTGTAGCTCACAGTACAATGAAATGAATAGTTCTTCATTAGTTTTATCTATTTACCGTTCAGCAGCAGAAACATATTTCTAAGAGTACATCTTTCCAGTATCAGTGAAGGTAGTTCATCTACAGATAAAAGAGTAAAGACTTAGACATATATTAATTATAGAAGTTCAGATTAAAATGGCTTCCTACATTCTATTTTCTGGCAAAGTTTCTAGTAATGAATTGTATCATTTTAAAGATAGGGGATATTTATTTAATAATTCTGACATTTTTTAATGTTGTCCTTATTTTGTGAGTATTCCAGACGTGCATACACATAAAAATTCATAGAAGAAGATTTAACAAAAATTATACTTTGTGGGATTTCTTTTGCTTTGTGTGATATATGATCTTTCAAATATGCAATGAATATGTATGCCTTAGTTACAAAAAAGAAAAGTTGAACAATCATCTCCCCTTTTCAGCATGATGTATTCACTACTTTTGCACCCGTGTTTTAATATCAAAATTTATCTTAAGTTTATCATTTGTAGTTTAAGTCAATTTCAAAACTCAGTTTGCTTAAACAGGATGAAGAAAACTTTTGACAGCTGTATAAATTATTAAATTGTTGCTATGTTGGGAATATATGTATTCATCTACATCTATTTACTCACTAATTGGTACACAAAACTTTTGTTCCAGTAATGTTATCCATGGTGAAGGCAGGGGAATAGAGATCCAGAACACGTTTCCATATTGTAGCTCATAAACATTAGTTACAGTGAATGAATGGAGACTACATGTCATAAAAATTCTAATGTTTTTCTCTTGTAAATTTGCCAGATGTTGAGTCATATAGTTTGGTAGGTTGAAATTAATTATTCAAATCATTCCTCTGTCATTATATTCTCTGGTGTGATACAAACTAGTAGTTGATAAATACAAATGGCTAACTATCTCAATCTGAATATAAACTTAAGACCCTTGATTAAATATGTAGAAGGAAAAATGAAAAAGCAATGTGTGCTTTAGAGAATTTACTTTGGCAGTATTCTTGAAGTATGTGTAATATTTATCAACTTAGTAAGTAAAATGCATTTATAATAGACACTGAAATCTTAAACTCACCTCTGTGTGTCACAGTATAATCAGTTATGAAATTGAGGCCAGGAAAATAATAAAATTATTTGTGTCAAATTTGAATAGCAGTGCTAATTTGACTGAGAAATCATTAGATAATATCATAATCGTTGACATTAATCTCAGATTATATTTCACATTAAGCATAAAAAGTTACATTGTTACAAAATAATAATTAAAAGAGAAAACAGCAGCACATTTTTAAGAAAAACATTTTAATCATTTTTATTTATGACATATAAAAGTATGTTACTCAGGTGAAGATTCTTTTAAAAACTCATCTCCTAAAAAAAAAAAAAAAAAAAACCTTATCTCCTATACATATTTTTTCTTACGTTTTTCTTATGTTATTGTTTTAACACATATGTGAAACTGTTATGCAAATTAAAATGAATCCATAATTATCCTTTGTCACATATCAACTCATTTAAAACTATGTTTCACTGTTTCTCTCCTCTTACATATAAGTCAAAGAGAGAGGTAACTAACCTGACTTTACCTAATTCATTCATTTTCTTAAGTGAATCAAGTATTGGGCAATTCTTCAGTGAATGAGAAATGCAGCAGATGTCAAACTTGGCATAGTGAAGATGTACTATCATATCAAATATGGGTGATTGGAAATAAGTGCTAGAGTTACTAATCCTTGAAAAGCAGTTGGCAGAGCAACCACTGACTCGATCTACATTAATATAACTCTAGATATGTCCTACTAAACATATTTCAAATTCACTTCTAGATGAGGTCATAAATTTAATGAGCATTTAAAAAATTAAGTTTAGGTTGAAAACAATTATGCTCATCTAGTCTATAGGCGATTATATGTGGGTACAGAAAGATGCTGGCAAATATTAAAATTTGCAGCACATTTTGAAACTGTGTTCTAAATATGAAAGACTGGAATATTATATTTTAATACAAGATAAGTAGAGGCCAATTCCTTTATAGTAAAAGTTTTATTTCTAGAAGGAATGTTACCAAAACATGATTTGTTACGATAAATATATAATAGCAATATGTCTTCTGTTGCCTAAAGTAAAGAATTTGGTTTAATTAATAGCTCAGTCTTATGACTAAAACATCAAACACTACATATGCTAAATTCTCACACCACACTTAGCAAACACACATGGACTGCTTGAAAACTTTAGCTACAGATGCTGCTCTGGTCATTAGGGTTTATTGGAAATCTCTTGAAAAAGAACTGTTTAAACTCTTCTGTGAAAATGTTCAGCTAGCATACATAGTTGATGGTATTAAATAAAACACATTATAAGAAAGATATATTAAATTTGTGATCTAGCACTAACATACTTAGAAACCCCACAATGTTAACTAGTTATTTTAAAAGAATGCCTTTACATAGAATTGGTGTAAAATATAGATTCTTTTGTTATTTTAATAAACAACCTGCATATTTTAGGTATTACTTTCACTTTTACCCTACTATTCATATTATAGTCATGAGGGAAAAAGAATTAGGTAAAAATCTAAATCTGCAGCCTATTTTTGAATTTCAAATAAAACAATGAAAATTGTATATATAAATAGAGATGGCAGATTTTAAGGACATTCTTACTGGGTAATAATTTACCTATTTCACCCAAATGCATTAAAAATGAATAACTGAAAAAAAAAATAGGGAGGTGAGCAGAGAACATGGGAATCTTTTTAACCATTTATAAAAAGTTTTCCATAAAACTTACAGGTTTCATTAAATCAGGGATAATGTTAGGAGAATAGACAGATAATTAATGTGTAAGGATTCTATACTTTCTGGTATCTCAGTATATACTGAGATTCCAGAAAGGGACAGAATTAACCTAAAGGAAAAATCATCATAATAAAATGAAATTCTATATATTCATAGATGATATTTGTAATATTTTCTCCTTTTCTCTGTCTCTCCTTCATCTTTCTCCTGATTTTTATCTTTGCTTATTTATAATATCACCACTATCTGTTTTTAGCATCTGCAGATTTAGATAACATCACTTTTTTCTTTATCACTATATGTGAAAACAAAATTGTACATTATAGTCAAAATATTTTCAAAGTCTTAAAAAACATGTCAATGCTTGAATAATGGTTAATATCAAACCATCAGTTTAGTTTCAATAATGACACTGCTGGGCATTCCATATGTGTCCAAAGCAGTAGTTCAATGGTCTTAGTAGCTGCTTCATAGATTTATATTTTTAATGATATACACAAACATAGTTTTGTGAAACACATAGGTTTTGACTATGTATTAACAATACTCAAAATACTATTTTTATGATATTCTGGCTCTTCTGATTGCTAATCACTCTGGCACCCCAACCAGAAGAAAGGGAATATAGGTATTGATGGTATTGAATACATTCATAATGTGGTACAACTATCACCATTACCCATTGCCATAACTATTTTTATCCTGTAAAACTGCAACTCTATATCCATTAAGAAATAACACCACATTTCCCTTTCTCCCAACTCCTGACAATCATCTTTCTAATTTCTATGTCTATAGTTTTGTCTACTCTAAGTACCTCGAAGAAAGTGCTAATAAGTACCTCAAAGAAGGCACAATACACATTGTATTTTATTTTTGTGACTGGCTTATTTCACTCAATATAATATCTTTAAGGTTCATCTGTGTTGTAGCTATGTCAGAATTTTCCATCTTCTTACAGTTGAATAATATTCCTAAAATTCAAGAGCACAAAAAATAAGCAACCTAATTCAGAAGTGAGCAAAGGACTTGAATAGACATTTCTCCAAAGAAGATATACAAGTGGCTAATTAACACATGAAAAAATGCTCAACATCACTAATTATTAGGGAACTGTAAGTCTAAACTGTGAGCTGTCACTTTATACTCATTAGGATAGCTACTGCCAAACAAAACAATACAATACAAAACAAAAAAGAAAGCCAGAAAATAGCAAGAGTTGGTAAGGCTGTGAATAAATTAGGACTCCTGTGCACTGTTGCTGAGAATGTAAAATGGTACAATTCATAGAAAAGAGTTTGGTGGTTCTAGAAGAATCTAAAAATAGAATTTTGGTATGAATTGTGAACCATCAATACTACTTGTGACTACATAACCAAAAGAGCTAAAAGCAGTATCTCAAGGTGACAAGTGTACACTTGGGTTCATAGCTGTATTATTCACAATCACTAAAATGTGGAGGCAACCATAGTGTACTTCCATGGGTGAATAGGTAAGCAAAGTGGGATAGTGACAGTTTTTTAAACAAGGGAACATATATACAAATTTCACTCAACTAGAATATTTTTTTGTCTCCTAAAAACCTTTAATATTTTGAACTTGATTTTTCTCTATTAATCTGACCTATTTTTTTTCTTTTAAGATTTTATTTATTTGAGAGGGTGGGGAAGAGAGGGAGAGCGTGAGAGAGAGCGCACAAGCAGGACAGAGAGGCAGAGGGAGAGGGAGAAGCAGACTCCTGCTGAGCAGGGATCCTAATGCGGAGGCTTAATCCCAAGGCCTTGGGATCCAGACCTGAGCTAAAGGCAGTTGCTTAACCAATTGAACTACCCAGGTTCCCCTTGTGCTTTTTTTTTCTAAACTGAAATTTAAATGTTCTTGTTATTAAAAATAATATAAAGACACACTAGATAATGAAAAATATAAAACAACCGTGTGTTCATCTTATGCAATTTACAACATTAATATGTTGTCATATCCTCTCAAATTATTTTTAATACATAAAATTCATTTCAGAATTCAAAATTCAGAAATAGTACTTGATTTCCTAATAATTATATATTTCCCTTTTTATAAATATGTTGACTATATTTTAATTTTTATACATTTAAATTCATACCAACTATGAGAATGACTATTTCCTTAATACTTTAAAAACCCTGTCAGGGACTCCTGGTTGGCTCAGTTGGGTAAGCAGCTGCCTTCGGCTCAGGTCATGATCCCAGCGTCCTGGGATCAAGTCCCACATCGGGCTCCTTGCTTGGCAGGGAGCCTGCTTCTCCCTCTGCCTCTGCCTGCCACTTTGTCTGCCTGTGCTCTCTCTCTATCTCTCTAACTAATAAATAAATAAAACCTTTAAAAAAATAAATAAAAATAAAAACCCTGTCATGACCTGAAAATACTATTTCATTTTTCTTTTAACTTATGATTCTCTTTATAAGAAAGCGAGTGGCTCCTATATTTATGAGACAACTATAATTACTTTTCTATAACAAT
This sequence comes from Taxidea taxus jeffersonii, assembly GCA_003697995.1. NCBI lineage: Eukaryota > Metazoa > Chordata > Mammalia > Carnivora > Mustelidae > Taxidea > Taxidea taxus. The sequence goes on from RCUC01163888.1 coordinate 37,847, forward strand.
TCACATTCATTGCTTATTAGACTTTTGGTTCTGTTAAAATTTGCTTATTATTGCAATTCATACTTACTAGAATCTGTTCTTCATCTATGATTTTCACTACAAACATTTCTGTCCATTTTGTCTTGTGATATATAGCCATTATTTTCTTTGTGTGTGTGTGTGTGCAGACATCTTTGATTTTTATGCACAGGAAAAATGTTTGGTCTCATTTTTTATGCTTTTTGGTTTTCCATCGTAGTAAAATTAAATATATGTATATCTGTTATCCTAATATCTTAATGGATTTGCTTCTGTATTTTATTTTTAACACAGTTGAATTTTATTAAATGTAAAGAGTGAGGAAGAAATAATCATACCTGACAGATGACAGATGGTAGCTGGGCTAACAGCTCTCACATAGGTCACGTGGTTCCCCTAACATTAACAATTTTGCAGAAAATAAATATCTGACTAGCATTTCCTGTGACATGGATACAACAAAATCAGATTAACTTAAATTAGATACTAGAAACAAAGTTACTACACAACCACTAAAATGACCAAACATTCCCATAGTTTATGTTGTGGATGGTGTTCTTTGTTTCAGCAAGAATACAACTTTGCTACATGTGTTTTCCTGGAGCCTTTGGCTTGTAGACATCCTAAGGAGTGAAACAGAAATCCAAGATTTTTTTTTTTTTTCAGATTGCTGTCTATTTTACCAATGTCATTTGCCAACTCTAGAATATAAACTAATGTATATGTGATTATTAAAATAATAAAGATAAATAGAATTAAGAATATAACACACATGCAAAAGCATCCTATATAAATGGAAAATTTAGCAATTGATAATCTATAAGTAGTTACATGCATTTGAAATGGAAAACAAACTGGTATTAATACAGAATTTTAATTGATCCCCTTTTTTAACATTACAATATAGCTATAGAGTAAGAAAATGTCCAAATGTCTTTGGAAATGGTGTTGTCATTTTTTTTTTGCCCTCTTAAATTTAATAGATTATATAAGATGTACCTTTATATTATAATTGGAAAGGTAACAGAAATAATTAGATTTATCTGGATATTCTCCAAAAACTATTTAACTCAAAACTATTTTAAGAGCTAGATTGTTTATCAAACTAATAGTCAAAAGAGAAATTCAGTCCTTTTTAAATTGAGTGTATCAAATTAAAACACTTATACTGTAACAATTTCATAATCATCCGGATTCATAATAAACCTACTCAAGATCAATCACAAAAACTGATACAATGATTATTTATATTTATCTTTTGATTGATAAATTGATCAACTCAGGTATTTATTTATCTATCTACATATTTGTTGATTTTAAGATCAAAACTGCCTTGTGATAATTTTCTGTAGTAATTTTCTGTAGATGTATTATGTCGACATAATACCCTAACTGCTCATAATCTTTTTTAATAGTCTGTTTTTGATACAAGAAACATACCTAGCAAACTACATATCTATATGTTGTGTGTTAACATTTAAGTGAGAATTTTACTGTTTTCCTATTTTGCTAAATGGTCATAAGACATTAGCTAGAATTATTTAGTCTTTTATCACAATAAATACAAATTGGCCATTCTTTTTGGTCAATATTTCTGTGAAAACTTTACTAAATTTTTTAAAAGTGCACATTTTATCCACCATTGTCAAAATTCTGGTAAAACTGTAAAGACAAGACATTGACAAGAACCCAAACACCAAGGCCTCTTTGACTGCCTTCTACCAGATTTCATGCAGCTAACCTGCAATAATTCTTGGGATAAACTAAAGCCTTTATTTGCTGTAAACTTATGACTCTAACGGTAACAAAGAGTTACTGAGTATTGTGTTCACACTCTGGGAAATTACAAAATAACTCTTCTAATGACAGAGGCATCCATTTTACTGGATCTATTACAAATATCTTTGTAACATCTTGAGAATTAATAAGAAAGTTAGTTGTCTCTATCACTGCCGATTTTTGGAAAAGGTGGTAAGTACAAATTGAATTCAGAAACCAAAATTGGGGACATGCCTTGAAAGAAGTTACTGTGGCCAATGTTGAAGAGGTTACTCCCTATGTACTCCTCCAGGATTTTGATAGATTCCTGCCTCACGTTGAGGCCTTTTGTCCATTTTGAGTTTATCCTTGCATTTGTGTGTAAGAGAACAGTTGAGTTTCACTCTTTCACACATAGCTGTCCAATTTTACCAGCACCGTTTATTGAAGAGACTGTCTTTTTTCCACCGTATATTTTTTCCTGCTTTGTCAAAGATTAGTTGACCATAGAGTTGAGGGTCCGTATCTGGCCTCTATACTCTGTTCCACTGATCTGTGTGTCTGCTTTTGTGCCAGTACCATGCTGTCTTGGTGATCACAGCTTTTAGGATTGAAATCAGGCAACATGATGCCGCCAGTTTTGTTTTTCTTTTTCAACATTTCCTTAGCAGTTCGGAGTCTCTTCTGGTTCCATACAAATTTTAGGATTGTTTGTTCCAGCTCTTTGAAAAAGCTGGTGGAATTTTGATCAAGATGGCATTGTAAGTATAGATGGCTCTAGATGGCTCTAGGCAGTATAGACATTTTAACAATGTTTATTCTTTGATCCATGAGCACGGAATGTTCTTCCATCTTTTTGTGTCTTCTTCAGTTTCTTTCAAGAGTGCTCTGTTGGCAGAACTTTCAGACTCTTAAACTTTCATGGCCTAAAGTATTGCTATTATTTTTAAGGACAGCCAGATCAACACCTTCTTGGACTACTACCCCCCTTGAAAAATTACTAAGAGGCTACCCCATGTTTGTGAGACTAGCACTGCCAATTCTAATTTTGACACTCAGACAAGCAGATGAGAACAAATATCACATATGGAATATGCCTATTATGTCTAATATTGCCACAATATTCCTCAACATCTTGTAAGCAACCTCTGCTTGAACAAAATCTGGACAACTGATTTCTTATTAACATCAGAGAAAGACATTATTTGAGCCTCGCTTGAAAGAACCTGAGCAGATACTATTATCATGTCAGTGAAGTCTAAGAATTCTGTCCTTCTGTGTTTGTTATATAGAGACAGAGGTAATTCTCAAACCACTTGATGACTGTCAAGATTATAAAGGTCAAGGTGAAGATTCTTAGAAACCTTCCAGAAGCAAATAGCCTTTAGGAGGTATATACGTTCCAGGTAGGATCCAGAGAACAAAAGCCAGAGAGCTAGAATTACATATTGAACTTCAATATGCTTACAATATGCTTGTGTATTTTTTTTTTTTCCTAGTGACTTTCCTTTCTTTCTGCTGGTTTAAGATTTTAAACAATTCATATACAGACATCTGTTATCTGTAAGTCCCACATGTTTTTTAAGATTTTATTTATTTATTTGACAGACAGAGATCACAAGTAAGCAGAGAGGCAGTCAGAGAGGGAGAGAGGGGGAAGCAGGGTCCCTGCTGAGCAGAGAGCCCGATGTGGGGCTTGATCCCAGGACCCTGGGATCATGACCTGAGCAGAAGGTAGAGGCTTTAACCCACTGAGCCACGCAGGCACCCCAAGTCCCACATTATTAAAATTACTTTCTGCTTTCTTATTTATTTCCTGGCATAAGTAGAAGACTAGTTGCAATCTAATCATGATTTCCCACAAGTGAATGATGAAACTCACTTGTTGAGCTTGTGCACATTTTGTTTTTAGAGCCATCCAGAATCCCTTGATACCAATTTCTTTTAATAATCAATTGGTTTCCCGTGAAATTGGCTTAACCACTAAGATATTTTTTTAGATGGCAAACACCATAATAAACCACACCTCCAGTAATCTAAAATACTAATAATTCAAGGCAAATTCTAATTTTTGTGTGTGTCTGCAAGCCTCTGCAAATTATGCTTTATAAGAAGCCCACACTGTAGGGAGCATAGTACATGCCTGCAGTTCAGAGGTTAGCAAGAGAACTCAGCGAAAGCTTCCAAGGCTACAGAACTTCTTGCCCAAAGTGCTCATTAAAATGAACGTTAGTATGGAATAAGTTTCCTTAGATTATAGTATTGGCTTTTCCAGACTGGCTTTGTGCTGCTTTAAGAGAGGAATATTGTGCCTGCATCCATAAAAGAACCTCCAAAGTCTCTGTATGGATGCAAGCATAATATTCTTCCCAGATCTGAGAAACACAAAAATATTATAAATATAGATTTAAAAAATAATGCCATATGTTTCTGTGGGTTCTTTGGATTGAAGTTAAGATTTGTTGTTTTGGCTTAACATAAGCACTTTTGAGCCTTGGCTTAAAACTGATTCACAGGCTCTGATGACAATCCTTCTCTTGATATTTTCTGTGATGCCTAGTTCAAATGTGTGATCTTAGAGTCTTAAATGATCTTGTGTAGTGGCTGTCCTGTCCAGCAAGTGGCCCTTTAAGCAAAACAAAACAAAACAAAACAAAATACAAGACAAACAGGAAAATTTGACTTTCATAGAGGTTGCAGTCAATATGCTCAAATACTTAGTATGTGATTATACTTCATAAAAAAATGACAAAAACAAAAATAAGAAATGAAGAAATGTATTGACCACTTCTCCAGATGCTATGCTGATGTTCTACTCTTTCGCTTAAGCTGAAGAATTACAATGAGAGGTGATATTGAGAATGAAATTCATCTACACCCAACTAGCCTAATGTCTTCATTAACAAAATCTATTACTCAATTCTTTTTTTTTATTATGTTCACTTAGCCAGCAAATAGTACATCATTAGCTTTTGATGTAGTGTTCAATGATTTATTAGTTGCATACAACAGCCAGTGCTCATCACAACTCCTTAATACCCATCACTTGGTTACCCCATTCTCCCACCCCCTTCCCTCTGAAACTCTCATTTCGTTGTCCAGAGTCTCTCATGGTTTGTCTCTCTCTCTGATTTCTTCCCATTCATTAACATGGCCATACTATTCTAGAAAAATTTGTTTGAGAAGATGAAATTATATGTAAATGTTGGATTCAAAAGTTTTCAGAGAGTATTCAACTGCTAAAAGTCAAAGCTCAGGTAGGCTTAATGACACTGGGGAGATGTGCTTCTCCTGGTCTTGACTGCTGACCACTCTGTGTCCACCAATACTAAATTATTATATTATTCATTTTCCCCAACTCTCATCAAGATGTCACACTGACTTACCTTAAAGCAGAATCCCCAACAAATTTCAAATATATTCCACCCATTCTCATCCTTTTCTGAGATACTACTAAGACTATGTCAAGAATTAATCTCCACTATTATGGTAAGCAATGAATTCCACTTTGCCTTATCAACAGATTGTTCTAGGGAGTCAATATTTGGCATTTTAAATGCATGGCTGGGAGAAAAATAGAAGGAAAGAGATCAATTAAGACTTTTATATTAGGTTGTTTGAACAAATGTGGAACATGGGTGAGTAAATTGAGAGAATAAGCTTTTCTTTTTGCAGGTGAAACTTTTCCCTGATCAAAAAGTGCATATGTATTTGAAGAAAAATGTCTTCAAATACAGTAATTCACAATATATTGTGTATCCATACAAATCGTATGCATATATTTATTTTTATATATACAGTACATTTTCAGAAAATTCAAAGTTGTTGACTGAATAGTCTAGTAGGGAGGGGTGGCTTGATGGAACTACCTATGCAAATTATGTTACATTATCACTACTCCAATCTGTAAAAGGAAAAAAAAAGATAGAGTATTCCATGGCTGCATTAATAAAATACTTTGAAAGTATGCATATATTCTGTTTAGTTCTTCACTTTCATTCCCAGAGCAATAAAATCTACAAGAATAAATGTTCCATCCAAATCAAATGAAGTATCATTTACATTTTTTTTTTTTTTGCCTCATATCTTTTAGAAAAAAGTACTTGTGGAGACAGACATACCTTTGATTAAGCTTCAGGGAAATTTGAAATGAAGTACAATAGATCTCATAGACTTTTCAGTAGAAAACCGTAAGTAAACTCAATGCCTGAAATTTTCAAAGACAGATAATTTACTCTACCTTACAGGCTTTCAACCTTATATTAATTTTTTTATTTTTTGAATTGATTATGAAATTCATAAATTTGTAAAAATTCATCATGATGTTCACTTGAGGTCATTTGGATATTTATGTGTTATGCCTTAATGTAAATAATAAAATAAAATGTTAGTGCCAAATTCTTCATGAATGTGAAAAATAAGCATTTTTCCCATTTTACAAATTAAGTTGATTTCTTTGAGGGTCCTGTATATAAAAAGAGATATCTCACACTAAGAGTTTCTTTCTGATTTATTATGTGTCTTCCCAGGTTTCCTAGCAAGGTGAAAGAGCAAGAAAAGCAGATGGAAAACAGCAGGTACACATTTTTTGATGCAAGAAGCTCATTCATGATGTTGACACTATTACTGTTCAAGATGGAAACAATGAAATGTAATTTAAGGTGAATAAGCAATAGAAGCGCAATAGATCAAAATAAATGATTACCAGCTCTGTCTGAAGAATAAAAATAGTGATGGTGTATTTTATTCCTATATAACTACTCTCTTAAAAGTAAAATGGAAGCTAATGACCTCCCTAGTAATAATTACATTTCCTTATTAACAAGAATTTTCCCAATATCATCTTAAAGATGCAAGCAGGTATGAAAATAGTTCCACTCAAAAAGCAACACCAAACTTCAAAAGTTTCAGAGTCATTGCTTTGAAAGAACTATTGAATTATATTATTCTTCTTTTTAAAGATTTTTTTATTTATTTATTTGGCAGAGAGAGAGAGAGTACAAGTAGGCAGAGAGGCAAGCAGAGAGAGTGGGAATGCAGGCTCCCCGCTAAGCAGAGAGCCCAATGGGGGCTGCAGGGCTCCATACCAGGACCCTGAGACCATGACCTGAGTTGAAGGCAGAGGCTTAACTCACTGAGCCACCTAAGCACTCCAAATTGTATTATTCTTAACCTGAAACAATATCAACATTGAGATAGCGGACAAAAACATGTTCTTATAATTGTCCTAACCAAGATATTTATCATGTTTCACCATATTCCATTTGAATATTTAAATAGCATTCATATCTTTCTAACCTCATTCTGTATAACCACAGATCACTATTATTTGTTCTTAAATTTCCTTAGAGAAAATGAAGAGCACTTATTCTCTATTTCTATATTACACTCCTTAATGCACTTTGTGACCCCAAAGGATGTTAATTCAACTCTTTTACCTTACTTATTTTATTTAGATTTCCAGTCTTTTAATTACATCTCTATCATCTGCATTTGATTTCTCTTCAATTTCAAAGCATAGAATTATACATAATGCCATAGTGAATGTTTACTCTTTGTTAAGCATGAAAATTGGTCTTAATTTTTAGCCAAATGGCTTTGTTGCATTTCAATATGTTTATTTTTAATAAAATACAACATGCTCAGCTCATTATATATTCTGAAACTTTTGTTTTTAATTCTTAGCCAGATGTGGAAAATTCTTTCTACCTAGCGTGTAAAGATATTGTGTGAAAGCAAAATGGCAGTGTCAAAGACAAATGTCTCAAAATAAAACAAACAGAATACTTTTATTTTTTAATAAAAATGGGTAAGTAAGCATGGTTGACGGGAACTTTTATTTATAGAGAGGTGGAGTAGTTAAGCAGACATGATCAAGATGGTTTAATGGGGAATACTTGTTTCTGCAGTCATAATGAGCCATTAAAAGATGTTTTCTTCATTAAGCTTAAGAATAAGCCCTAGTGCAGGATTTTGTGGGGGAGGAGAGAAGCCAAAAAGTTTGGTCAAGCCAAGTAACAGGCAATTCTGAGCACTTGGTGAGCAGAAATACACTGCTTAAATTTAAGCCCAGTAATTCTGGAGTCTATATAGGATGCTATGAGAATTTTTAAGACAGTTAAATTAGATTTCACAGAACTAAATCACAGCCGCTTGTATTGATGACCTCTATCTATGTTATTTACGATAAATGATAGCTTTTGTATTCTGATATACTATTTCATTTTTTGCACATTTTACCACTGTCTTACCCCAGGATGATAAAGCAAAATAAACTGGGTGGCTTAGCCAACTCACAGTTTTGGAGACTAGAAGTCTGAATCAGAGTGCAACATGGTCAGGTTTGGGTGAGAACCCTCTTCCAGGTGGCAGGCTGCCCACTTCCCATTTTATCCTCACAGTGGTGGAAAGAGAACTCTGGTCCCTTCATTGCCTATTAGGGAAACCAGTCCCATTCAGGAGGACTCCACACTCATGACCTAATTACGTCCCAAAGACTGTACTTCCAAATACTGTCACACTGGGGATTAGATTACAACATACGAATATTAGGGGGATACAAACATTCAGATCATACAGCTGCTCATATATTATATTATCTATGCTTTATACTATTTTAGCAACATTCTATTATAACACTTAGAAAATAAAACATAGAAATTGGGAAAGACACAAACAGAGTTCTTATTAAGCTCTTTTACATAACTCTATTTATGAAAAGAATGGACATTTTGGAAAACCAGCTGTATTTTAACTTAAGAAAACGTATAGATAATTTTTACATAAAAAGACATCTTAGTGAAAAAATGGACTATGCTCAAATTAGTGATTTTCAGACATGTACTTGATTAGTAGAAATCTTTTAATTTGGGTAGAATAAAATGTGATAGTTTAGAAAATAAGAACACATTCTCTTGTTATAAAAATAGCATACCTATCAGTTTACTCCTGCTATAACAACTGACTTTCTTATCTAACTCAGAGTGGAAATTTGTAGTTATAATTTTTATATATGAAATGATTTTTAATCCATATGATTATCATATGAGTACTTGTAAAATATTAAAGTCCCTAGGCTTAAAGAGAGACTTATCAGAATATCATATCCTTGAAAATATGTTGAAATCTCTCTTTACCAAATACAATTTCTTCCACTTCATCAAAAAATGTATGTAATCTTACTGGAGGGGGCCCACATTTAAAGAAGTCTGTGCTTGCTGAGTTAACTTCAGCTCCTTGAAGGCCAGTTCATCAGCTAAATGTAATTTGTAAAAGGAGAGTAGAGGGATACCTCGGTGGCTCAGATAGTTAAGCATCTGCCTTCACCTCAGGTCATGATCTCCAGGTCTTGGGATTGAGCCCTCTGTCAGGCTGGGAGTCTGCTTCTGCCTTTCCCCCTGTTTGTGCTGTCTCTCTCTTTCTCTCAAAAGAGCAAATAAAATCTAAAAAAAAAAAAAAAAAAAAAAAAAAAAAGGAAAGTAGAGAAGAACTGTTTCAACATCAACTATGTTTCTCCAAAGGCATCTGAAATGTTTAAATGTATCTTACCAAATAAGCAATGGAATATTTATTGCAAATATTTAATTGAAACTCTGCCCTTCCCATACAATTTTCTGCCTTTCTCAATTGCAATCTTACTAGAAGGAAAAAAAAAATAAAGAGAAATACAATCTATCTTACAACTATTCTGTACTTGATTAATTTGTTGTTAATAAACTGCACTTTTCCTTGAATATGTTTTGATGATACCTTTTGCATTGTTACTTTTTTATTCTCAAAAAAAAAAAGGTAATTGAAAATGAAAACTTAGTGATTTACCTTGTACTTAAATAAAGGTGTGGGGTTAATTTTTTGTCCTTACCTTCATTCAAAATAAGGTCTGCAGGTTTACCATGGCATTTAGTATACCCTACCAGACAGCAAAACTACAGATCCCTTAGATTTTACAAGATTCATTGTAGGTAAATACAAATGTATAGTAAGCTCTAGCAGAGTCCAACAATGTAATTAAAAGATAATTTTATACTTGAAGTCATAGATCACAAGAGGTTAGTAGATGGTTAGTTGACTTATATAGTATCTGCTTCTCAGGAAATAGATGATAAGGGGAAATATACTGTGTTTATCTTTACTTTGTTCCAAATTATTGGCTTCAAAATGTAAAGTAAATCAGGAACAACTTATTTATTTCATTGTCTTCATTTGAGGCCAATCAAAGAGATTTTCAAGATACATAAATTCAGTAGAAATGTATGGCTCAAATAAAAATGGTTGTATAACACAGAGGCTTAAAGTGTGAGAATTATTCTGCACAGTGTCAAGTTAATTGAATGATCTTAATCCTTACCCACTATACAGAAAGTTTTGATAGAAATCATTGTGTTTTCCTGATATTTGAAAAGTATGACACAGGCCCAAACTATTATATTTATTGAAATCCTATTCAGTTTTACTTAAATAATATTTATTTTATACCAGATTAAAAGTATTTATCTACATGATGGTTTGAAGATCATCAGATAATGTAATGATTGAAATATTACATATCTCAAAAATCAAAGACTATTGCTTACTGTAAAATATAATGTTCATACTTAAAATTTCATGTAATGACAATATTTCCTTTAATTTCTAGAGAACTATATTTCATAATAGTGATATATCATCATGTTATTTCTAATTATACATCTAATACAGTTTCATTTTCTAAAAACTGGCAAACAGAAAAGTGTTAGTTTAAATTCCTTAAATATATCAATATGGTACTACTTTTAGAAATTCATATTGTTTATTTTAAAGTACTTCTTCCATTGGTCTTTCATTCTCTTTTCAACTACACAAAAACACATACATGCTTCACATTGTTATGTAATATTATTATCTTATTATGAACTATCACTATTGAGTATTTGAATTATCTTCTTTTACAACTATAGTCAATAATGATTAAATAAGTAAATAAATAAATAAAATGTACTGAACACTTAAAAGATTTTTATAGGTTAGAACTCATGTTTGGTTACTGAAATAAAACAAAAGAAAAAAACATATAAAATGATCAAAAAAGTAAAAATTTCCTTCTTTTTTTTAGACTCAGAAACATGCAGTACTTTAACAAATAGACATTAAATGTGTTAAAAACTCTTCCATTTTTTCACAAGCATGTTTTACATTCAAAGCATCATTTAAATTTATTTCCTTTTCTATGACAAGGATCAAATATTAGGTGCTTTCACCAGCAACTTCCCCTTCCCTTTGTTCTTACATCAAGCTGTTCACTAGTGAGTTATGTAAAAAATGAATAAAATAAATGACATGAATTAGCTTTGTTGATCAAATTTTGTCAGCATTTCCCTATATTCTTTAATTTTTAGTGGCTTAGCTTGGTTCTTTACTGGTCAGGAAGAGAAAAAATAAGCAGGCAGGAGATGGATGTGCATTGCTACAGGCTCGTGAATGTGCATCTTTTAGTCTGACTTATAAAAAATAATGTTGAACCTTCAAGGAACAAAAAGTGCTAGTTCCAGGTGAGTAACAACATAGTACCACACCTAAGTGAGCTGTTGTCACTCTCCCCATGATTCCTATTCACAACATCTATGACAGTATGAAAAGAAAGCAAAGGGATATTGTAATGACTGCAATTCTAGTAAAATCTCAAAATTAAAATAATTTTTCTAATATCAGGGTGGAATTTTCATCTAGTATAAATCACAGAAATGCAATTTTTATCTAGTATAAATATACTTATTTTGGAGCTCTTCATTCAGGGACCAAATGAAAACTTGTCAAAGTATCACTAAGGTGTTCAGACTGATAAAAAGTTGGGGTAAGAAATGGAATTTTGAGTCCTGACATTTTAACCACATATGCTGCTATAAAAGCAAGTTGAGTAACATGTTTTTGTTACAGAAACTCCATGGATTTTCTGAACTTTTATTTCTTTTAAAAGGATATTGAGGGATTTGTTTTATTGTTTTGTTTGTTTGTTAGTCTGTTTCTATTTTATTGATTTCTGCTCTGATCTTTATTATTTCTCTTCTCCTGCTGGGTTTAGGTTTTCATTGCTGTTTTTTCTTCAGCTCTTTTAGGTGTAGGGTTAGGTTGTGTATTTGAGACCTTTCTTGTTTCTCGAGAAAGGCTTGTATTGCTATTTATTCTCCTCTCAGGACTGCCTTTGTTGTGTCCCACAGATTTTGAACAGTTGTGTTTTCATTATCATTTGTTTCCATGGTTTTTTCAATTCTTCTTTAATTTCCTGGTTGACCGATTCATTCTTTAGTAGGATGCTCTTTAGCCTCCATGTATTTGGGTTCTTTCCAAGTTTCCTTTTGTAGGGATAGAGGGTACATACCTCAATATCATCAAAGCCATCTATGAAACACCCACAGCGACTATCATTCTCAATGGAGAAAAATTGAGAGCCTTTCTGCTAAGGTCAGGAACACAGCATGGGTGTCTATTATCACAACTGCTATTCAACATAGTACTGGAAATCCTAACCTCAATAATCAGACAACAAAAAGAAATTAAAGGCATCCAAATCAGCAAAGAGGAAGTCAAACTCTCACTCTTTGCAGATGATATGATACTTTATATGGAAAACCCAAAAGACTCCAAATCTGCTAGATCTTCTACAGGGATTCAATAAAGTGTCAGGATATAAAATCAATGCACAGAAACCAGTTGCATTTCTTTATACCAACAACAAGACAGAAGAAAGAGACATTAAGGAGTCAATCCCATTTACAGTTGTACCCAAAACCATAAGATACCTCAGAATGAATCTAATTAAGAGGCAAAGAATCCATACTCAGAAAACGATAAAGTTCTCATGAAAGACATTGAGGAAGACACAAATAAATGGAAGAATGTTCCATGTTCATGGATTGAAAGAACAAATATTGTGAAAATGTCTAGGCTACCTAAAGCAATCTACACGATTAATGCAATCCCCATCAAAATGCCATCCATTTTTTTCAAAGAAATGGAACAAATAACCCTAAAATTCATATGGAACCAGAAAAGATCTTGAATAGCCAGAAGAATATTGAAAAAGAAAGCCAAAGTTGGTGGCATCACAATTCCAGACTTCAAGTTCTATTACAAAGCTGTCATCATCAAGACAGTATGGTACTGGCACAAAAACAGACACATAGATCAATGGAACAGAATAGAGAGCCCAGAAATAGACCCTCAACTCTATGGTCAACTAATCTTCATCAAAGCAGGAAGGAAAGTCCAATGGTAAAAAAGACAGCCTCTTCAACAAATGGTGTTGGGAAAATTGGATAGCCACATGCAGAAAAATGAAATTGGGCCATTTTCCTACACCACACGCAAAAATAGACTCAAAATGGATGAAAGACCTCAATGCGAGGAAGGAATCCATCAAAATCCTTGAGGAGAACACAAGCAGCAACCTCTTTGACCTCAACCACAGCAACTTCTTCCTAGAAATATCGTCAAAGGCAAGGGGAGCAAGGGAAAAAATGAACTATTGGGACTTCATCAAGATCAAAATATTCTGCATAGCAAAGGAAATAGTCAGCAAAACCAAAAGAAAACTGACAGAATGGGAGAAGATATTTGCAAATGACATATCAGATAAAGGGCTAGTATCCAAAATCTATAAAGAATTTATCAAACAACACCCAAAGAACAAATAATCCAATCAAGAAATGGGCAGAGGACATGAACAGACATTTCTGCAAGGAAGACATCCAGATGGCCAACAGACACATGAAAATGTGCTCTACGTTACTCGGCATCAGGGAAATACAAATCAAAACCACAATGAGATACCACCTCACACCAGTCAGAATGGCTAAAATTAACAAGTCAGGAAACAACAGATGCTGGTGAGGATGTGGAGAAATGGGAACCCTCCTGCACTGTTGGTGGGAATGCAAGCTAGTGAAACCACTCTGGAAAACAGCATGGAGGTTCCTCAAAAAGTTGAAAATAGAGCTACCCTATGACCCAGCAATCACACTACAGGGTATTTATCCTAAAGATACAAAAGTAGTGATCCAGAGGGGCACATGCACCTGAATGTTCATAGCAGCAATGTCCACAATAGCCAAACTATGGAAAGAACCTAGATGTCCATCAATAGATGAATGGATAAAGAAGAGGTGGTATATATATATATGATGGATTACTATGCAGCCATCAAAAGAAATGAAATCTTGCCATTTGTGATGACATGGATGGAACTAAAGGGTATTACGCTGAGCAAAAAAGTCAATTAGAGAAAGACAATTATCATTTGATCTCCCTACTATGAGGAATTTGAGAGGCAAGCTGGGGTTTTGGGGGGTAGGGAAGGATAGATAAAACAAGATGGGATCGGGAGGGAGACAAACCATAAGAGACTCTTAATCTCACAAAACAAACTGAGGGTTGCTGGAGGGAGAGGGTTAGGGAGAGAGTGGTTGAGTTATGGACATTGGGGAGGGTATGTGCTATGGTGAGTGCTGTGAAGTGTGTAAACCTGGTGATTTACAGACCTGTATTGCTGGAGCTAATAATACATTATGCATTAATAAAAATTTAATTTAAAAAAAAGGCTATTGGGGAACACCTGAGTGGCTCAGTCAGTTAAGCATCTGCCTTTGGTTCAGGTCATGATCCCAAGGTCCTGGAATGGAGCTCCACATCAGGTTCCCTGCTGAGCGGGAAACCTGTTTCTCCCTCTGCCTCCCACCCCTGCTCACGCTCTCTCTCTCTCTCTCCTCTCTCTTTCTCTCTCTTTCTGACAAATAAATCAATACAATCTTTAAAAATAAATAAATAAAAGGGTATTGATTAGCTGACTCAAACCTAAAAAAAATTAGATAAAGTTATACAATGCAATGATTCTTTGACTGGAATTCAGCAATATTGAATCATAGAATGGTCCCTGATGCTAACAAATCAAAGCACATGATTAGTAGATGGTCACAGATCAAAGATCAAAGCATAAACCAGGACCAGGAGTATATTCTTGATATTTAAAAAATAAAGTCTAGATGAGTAAGGAAAGGCACTATCTCTCAGGGAGTGCTAATCATTTCTCTGTGTAATAGTGTTCAGAGAATGGGGTAACCCCACACTTCCACACCTTCAAATTATTAAGGATTCAGTCTTCACTCTGAGATCTCTTCTAGAAGATTTAAGCAACAAAGCCTTCAGTAGCACAAACTAAAATTTTGTAATATGTAGGTTTGTAACATACAGTCATTTCCTCATTACCCCATAGGTCATAATCTCAAGGTCACAACTGTCCCTTATCTTTGCATCTGGGCCAATTAAACACAGTTGGAATAAATCAAATGTTGTGTGAGACAGCAGTGTAAAACTACAGAGGAAAGTATCTTTAAAAGAATTGCAGTTATTAAGTTTAACCTCAAAAACTGTTTGATATTAACTTTCTTATTATCTCATTTAATCCCTTTTATGATCTCATTCTAAATCACTGCTTTTCAAAAATGAATATTATGTACTTGTAGTAGTGTAAAATAAGCATTTCAGTAATAGGTGATGTAATAAATGTGTTATAATGACTTAATTTTACCTTAACCAACAAAATGCAAAATATTTTCTAAAGTGGTTTTGAAATTCCAGGAATGTTTACTAAAAAATATGAATAAAACAATTTAAATTTTAGTAGTCTTAATTTGACTTAATACGTGAATTTAGATAATAACCATGAAATGCTTAGGAGATATGTTATGATCTAGCCAAAATAACACGTGTAAGAAATTTTTGTTTCTTTCAGATGCTTTGCAAATTTCTTCATTCATCTCGATATTTGTGTTTAATTTGCATTATATCAAATTTTGGTACTTTTTAAAAAATATTTTATTTATTTTTTTAACAGATAGAGATCACAAGTAGGCAGAGAGGCAGGCAGAGAGAGAGAGCAGAGGAAGCATCCTCCCTGGCTGAGCAGAGAGCCTGATGTGGGGCTCGATCCCTTGAGATCATGATCTGAGCCAAAGGCAGAGGCTTTAACCCACTGAGCCACCCAGGCGCCCCAGATTTTGGTACTTTTGTTAGATCTTTAGAAGTATAACAATATCCGAAAGTAGTAGATCAATTGGATTCATATTACTTTTCTAAACACACATATATATTTATAGAACTAAATATGAATAAAAAGAGAGCAACTAACATTGCCTATATCATGTATAATCACATCTAGATGAATTAAAAAAACAATTCAAAAATAATTGGTGAGGATTCTCTCCTTGATGGTGTTTCAACATATGGATACTTTTAAAAATATGATTTAAACAAGGCTAACTTCAGATGAATGGCACCTAGAAGACTGTGCTAATCCCTGGTAATTGATGAAAACTTCTATGTAGGCAGGATCTGTGTTTAAAGTCTTAACAATAGTCACCTAGTCACACATACTAGTCACCTGATACACATCCTTTTTCATGGATTTGCACAAATTCAAGTTGAATGAAGCTATTGTCTTTCTTTACTCAACAAAGAGTGAAATAAGTAAAAACTATCTCTTATATAAAATAGTTCACCACATTGATGGTCACTTTTATTAGAAAGCCCACTCCATTAACAAATGAAGTCAAGAAGGCAAGAAATGAGGGCCCAAAATTGTTACACCAACAGATCATCAGACTATCAACAGGGAAAGCAAAAGCATTTGAGGTGGTAAAGATTAAGCCATGTAACAAGAAAGGAGCAGAAGGCATTATAAAATTGAATGTACACTTCTTTCTAAATAAATTAGAAGGATGTTGTAGATCCCCTCTCACCAGACTTTTGGTCTGTTTCCAAGAGCTCTCTACTCAGGAGATTCTGAGAGAATGCCATTACATATTGCTGTCCACATAAACTGTGGGAGCTACACTCTATTCTATGGTTTCAGTACAGTAGTAAATTATGTTAGGTAATTTCAACCTAGGTCGCTATAATGTTTTTCCTATTTCTTTAAAAAATAATTGTTTTATTAATCTTCAAAGTGTACCCTAGAAGGAAAACAATACCAAGAATAATTATCAAATCCATGTGAATGATGCTAATTAACTAAACAAAAATGGTATTGCTTCATTATAAGTAAATCATAAAATATTTCCTTAAATGAGGCCAGGGTTATTCGTATTATAAATAGAAAACTATATATGTTACAAAAATTGTTTAGCCTATCAAAGGACACAAAGGCAAAATACATAATTTTAGGGTCTAGGATAACAATTTCTATATTCACCAAGTCTTTACAACTAATGTTGTAAATTTATGTAATTTACTATTACATAAACAGTAGAGTAGAAAACCTTTGATTCTAGTGAAAAATTCTTTAAGAAAGCTAGTTATAGCCCTGAAAGTATTTCAATACATCAATAAAATGAGGGACTATGCTAAGAGTAAGTCAATAAGTTTTACAATACCAATTTGTTTGCAAACAAACTCCAAATCAGTGAAAAGTGCATGCAAATGACTCCATTAAGTTTAATCTGGTTTGAAAAGAAAATATGTTTAAGGATGTAATGGAAATTGAAGCACTACTTTAATTATCTGCATAAATTACTTAGCCATCAGTATAAAAAAAAAATGTAGCAATGTGTTTTGGTTAACAATTGAGTATTTAAGCAAGGTAACATGACTAGGTTTCTACTAAAAGTCAAAGAAAAAATCACCATATAAAAGTTTGGTAAGGTGATTATATAGAAGATGAATTGCAATGATATTTCATTCCTGATAACTAGTAGAAGATGATCAAATATTGAGAACCAATAGAAGTTTAATGTTACTCTATTTTAGTGTACATTCTCAAAATAGTATTTAAAACCCAATGTGAATACAATTTTCAGTGTTCTCAAACCTTTACAGATAATTGAGGGATTTACAATATTATGCATCATCTCAGGTCAAAGTTAATTAAAGTGCATGTTTGAGTACTTCATCAGGTCTTTCAAGATTATAGACTAAAGAATTATTAAACTAATTGCATTATGGAACAAAACTAAATACTTTATTATTTATTTCAAATTTAAATTAATTCAAAGTATGATAACTTATAAATATGCTTTCAGTGAGTTCATAGACACTGAATGTATTAAGTAATTTTATGACATTTTAAGATGGTGTTCCTTGGATAGCTGGGGAAGGAGTAGGGGTATCTGAGGAGGGGCAGACTCATCTCAAAGGAAATTCAGAGCTTTTTAATGTTTCAAATATACATATAAAAAGATTAAATATATTTAAGGACTATATGGAGGTGAGAAGAAAAATTAATTTATTTTGTTTTACCATCCTTTTACATCAATATAATTCATCCAATTTAATCTACTTAAAATAGTTTAATTAAATAATTTCTAAAAAATTAAAAGGATGCCTACACTTAAGAAAATTTAAATAATTTCTCTGATTGTAAGATACTAGGTAGCTTTTTTTAATTAAATTTATTTTTTTAAATTTAAACATATAATATAACACCACCACCCTCTCCCAACCTCTCTCTCCCCCCACCCCCCCTCGGTTAGTTTTATGACATTAAGAGTCTCTTATGGTTTGTCTTCCTCCCAATCCCATCTTGTTTCATTTATTCTTTTCCTACCCCCTTAGCCCCCATCCCCGTTGCATATCCACTTCCTCATATCAGGGAGATCATATGATAGTTGTCTTTCTCAGATTGACTTATTTTGCTAAGCATAATACCCTCTAGTTCCATCCCTATTGTCGCAAATGGTAAGATTTTGTTTCTTTTGATGGCTGCATAGTATTCCATTGTATATATATATACCACTTCTTCTTTATCCATTCATCTGTTGATGGACATCTAGGTTCTTTCCATAACTTGGCTATTGTGGACATTGCTGCTATAAATATTCGGGTACACGTGCCCCTTCGGATCACTACATTTGTATCTTTAGGGTAAATACCCAGTAGTGCAATTGCTGGGTCATAAGGTAGCTCTATTTTCAATTTTTTGAGGAACCTCCATGCTGTTTTCCAGAGTGGTTGCACCAGCTTGCATACCCACCAACAGTGTAGGAGGGTTCCCCTTTCTCCACATCCTTGCCAGCATCTGTCATTTCCTGACTTGTTCATTTTAGCCATTCTGACTAGTGTGAGGTGGTATCTCACTGTGGTTTTGATTTGTATTTCCTTGATGCCCAGTGATGTGGAGCACTTTTTCATGTCTGTTGGCCATCTGGATGTCTTCTTTGGAGAAATGTCTGTTCATGTCCTCTGCCCATTTCTTGATTGGATTATTTGTTCTTTGGGTGTTGAGTTTGCTAAGCTCTTTGTAGATTTTAGATACTAGCCCTTTATCTGATATGTTATTAGCAAATATCTTCTCCCATTCTGTCAGCTGTCTTTTGGTTTTGTTGACTGTTTCCTTTGCTGTGCAAAAGCTTTTGATCTTGATAAAGTCCCAATAGTTCATTTTTTCCCTTGCTTCCCTTGCTTTTGGCATTGTTCCTAGGAAGAAGTTGCTGCGGTTGAGGTCAAAGAGGTTGCTGCCTGTGTTCTCCTCAAGGATTTTGATGGATTCCTTTCTCACGTTGAGGTCCTTCATCCATTTTGAGTCTATTTTCGTGTGTGGTGTAAGGAAATGGTCCAATTTCATTTTTCTGCATGCAGCTGTCCAATTTTCCCAACACCATTTGTTGAAGAGGCTGTCTTTTTTCCATTGGGTATTCTTTCCTGCTTTGTCAAAGATTAGTTGACCATAGAGTTGAGGGTCTATTTCTGGGCTCTCTATTCTGTTCCATTGATCTATGTGTCTGTTTTTGTGCCAGTACCATACTGTCTTGATGATGACCGCTTTGTAGTAGAGCTTGAAGTCTGGAATTGTGAAACCACCAACTCTGGCTTTCTTTTTCAAAATTCCTTTGGCTATTTGAGGTCTTTTCTGGTTCCATATAAATTTTAGGATTCTTTGTTGCATTTCTTTAAAAAATTGGATGGGATTTTGATAGGCATTGCATTAATCGTGTAGATAGCTTTAGGTAGCATAGACATTTTCACAATGTTTATTCTTCCAATCCATGAGCATGGCACATTTTTCCATTTCTTTGTGTCTTCCTCAATTTCTTTCATGAGTACTTTATAGTTCTCTGAGTATAGATTCTTTGCCTCTTTGGGTAGGTTTATTCCTAGGTATCTTATGGTTTGCGGTGTAATTGTAAATGGGATTGACTCCTTAATTTCTCTTTCTTCTGTCTTGTTGTTGGTGT
>ML110438.1:0-24022 GCA_003697995.1 Taxidea taxus jeffersonii
TTTATTGTTTTGTACAAAATAAAAGAAAGAATCAAACTATATTTCAGTTCCCAGAAAGTCTCCTTTAAAGATTAAACAAAGGCATGTGCCTTTTCCAGGCCTGAAATATTTCTATTAAGAGTAAAGCTTGACCCACGTTAGGATGTTCTGAATTTAGAAATACCAAAGCAGTAGAAGCTGATTCTTTTATATATACATGGTATGGGTCTAGTAAAATTTTTTATTAAAGATTTCCTTTTTTAAGAGCAGTTATAGGTTCACAATAAAATTGAGAGGAATGTACTTTTCCTATGGGAATGTAATTTTCCCATAAACCTCCTGCCCTCCATGCATAAATAGTGACCCCCACTTGTCAACATCACTCAGCAGAATGGCACATTTTTTACAAAGGATAAGTCTACATTGATACAAGTCACAATCACCCAAAATCCACAGTTTACCTGAGGATTCATTCTTGGTGCTGTATATTGTATAGGTTTGTATAAATATACAATAACATATATTGATAATTATAATATCACTTAGAATATTTTAACTACACTAAAAATTCTCTGTCCCCTGCCTATTCATCTCTTCCTTCCACCTTACCTCACCCTACCCACCCCCACCCCCCGCCCCTGCAACCACTGATCTTTTTACTATCTCCATAGTTCTGCTTTTTTCCAAATGTCCGTAGACTTTTCAGATTGGCTTTCTTCACTTAGTGTTATGCATTTAAGATTCCTCCATGTCTTTTCATGATTCGATAGCTCATTTTTTGTTGTTGTTGCTGAGTAATACTCTATTGTGTGGATGTACCACAGTTTATTTATCCATTTACCTACTGAAGGACATCTTGGTTGCTTCTAAGTTTTGGTATTATGAATAAAGCTGCTGTAAATATTCATGTTCAGGTTTCTGTGTGGACTTAAATTTTCAAGTCTTTTGGATAACAACCAAGGAGCATGACTGCTGGATTGTATGGTAAAAGAACACTTACTTTTGTAAGAAACTGCCTCACTGCTTTCCAGAGTGGCTGTGCCATTTTGCTTTCATACTAGAATGAATCCTTATTCCTGTTACCCCGCATCCCCACCCAGCATGTGGTGTTGTCAGTGTTCTGGATTTTTGCCATTCTAATAGGTGTTGGAGCAGTATCTTATATTAATTTGCAGTTCCCTGATGCTAAATGATGTGGAACAGCTTCTCATATGCTTAATTCCCATCTGTATCTCTTCTTTGGTGAAGTGTCTGTTGAGGTCTTTGGACTTTTTTTTAATTGGGTTGTTAGTTTTCTTATTGTTGAGTTTTAAGTTTTCATTGTATATTTTGGATAACCATTCTTTATCAGATGTTTCTTTTGCAAATATTTCCTCCCCATCTGTGGCTGGTCTTCTAATTCTCTTGACAATGTTTTTTCCAGAGCAGAAGTTTTAAATTTTAATATGGGATATATTAAATTTTTTAAGTGTTGTCAAAACCCATGATAAAACTTTTACAAAATTTCTTCCAGAATGTGATATTCAATAAGGTGGTTAAAATATATTTATGAAATTGTGGCGTGAAATGTTGATTCCACTTTGAAGTCAGTTGTAGCAATTTGTTCACAGGGAGCATGCCCACTCTCAGGAAGGAATGATCTCCAACCTTCTTCATTCTCAGTAGCACTGTATTCAAGTTTCATTTTCCAGGAAGAGAGATTCTAATTGGCTTATTTGGATGTTATGCCAACCATTGATCAAGGGAGCATGTTTCACCTTGAATGATAGACTCCAGACTGAATCCAGGGGCACCTGGGTGGCTCATTCGGTTAAGTGTCTGCCTTCCACTCAGGTCATGACCTCAGGGTCCTGGGTTTGAGCCCCGTATCAGGCTCCCTGCTTAGTGGGGAGTCTGCTTCTCCCTCTGCCTTTGGCCCTCCCTGCCCAGCTCATGTGTACTCTCTCTCTCTCTTTCTCTCTCTTAAATAAATAAATACATTTTTTTAAAAAAAGACTGTATCCAGTGGAAAAGATATATAGTAAAATTGGGGTATGGTTAGAGAAAAGAGAAATGATTAATGGGCAGGCATAAATCCCAGATATCCATCAGATATCACCAAAAGATTTCCCACATCAAGCGTCCAAGTCACTCAGCATCCTGGGATCCATAATAGGATGCAGGAGGTGGGAGGTCACAACTCAAGTCTTAAAATGAGATAGCTATTGAACATTAGGGTGAAGGAGCAAGCACGCGCACGTGCGCACACACACACACACACACACACACACACACACACTTTGTTATTCACAGAGTGCCTACAACAAAGCAAAACCTATTTACAAGCACCTCTTTGGAGTTGCAGAGGACTGGCCTTAAGAGCTTGCAGAAAGTAAAGACAGTAAATTACAAAAATTAATTTTAAAAGGCCCATTTTATACAACCTATGAAATATCATTCATGTTGGCTTTAATTCGCACGTGACTTTTTGTAGTTTTATTAACTACTACTACTAATTCGCACGTGACTTTTTTGTAGTTTTGTTAACTACTACTATGGCCTCCCTGACTTGGAGAATTGTTGATGGTTGTTTAATGAGTAAATCTCTGCTGCTCCCCAGGTCACATTGCTCCACGTTACCTGGTGAGAAGCAGCTGTCATGAAACATGCCTGCCCCTTAGGGATCTTCTCACTGCTCACAGCATCACAGTACGAATGGTGTTCTGAGTGCCCTGAGCTCTCTGTCCTTGGGTATCAGGCACTCTACAGGACAGCAGCCCAACTATTTCCTTATTTATTTTACCGAGTGTAGTTGTTGACACATAATGTTACACTAGTTTCAGGTGTGCACCCAGTATTTAATAATATGTTTCCTCCGTGGTTATCTCCCCAGAGCCCTCTGAAGTAAATTCCAGGTACGCCACATACTCTGTATTTCAAGTCAGACTGTCCCAGGCATCAAACTAGATAAAAAACAAACAACAACAATAAAAAAACAAAAACCTAGGATGAGGCAATACAAATAGAACTTGATCTTACTTAGTAGATCCACACATACACACGCTCAGTCCTCCAAAGCCCTAATTTGCAAGTGCGTCTTCCTGAATATTCCTACAGTGGCCATTCTGGAATGTAACCTCTAAAACCGGGAAGGGAAGTTTGTTTTCATCCCACTTGCCCGTGGCCCCCCGGAAAGCACATCCCTGGAACTCAGCAGGATGTGACCAGGACAGCAGAATGTGATGAGACTCCCTACAGAGAGTCCTGACAGCTATAGGACAGAAAGCCACTTAGGGCCAGACCTCTAGTCCTCGTAACTGCCTATGCTCCTCCACCTCTGGGAATTTACCAGAAGCCATTCATCTGTGGACTTCCATTGCTTGCTGTCTCCTCATGTGTTCAGAATGTTGCTCTTTTACAGGAGGACGGACGGTATGAAGGCCCAACTTTGGCTCACGCTGTGGAGCTGTTCGGTGGCCGGCGATGGAGTACACGCAACCCCAGCCCCGGGATATCCGCCAAGAGCGCTGAGAAGCCCAGTGTGCAGAGGAACAACACGTTGGGCATAAGCACCACCAAGAAGAAGAAGAAAATCCTTATACGGGTAGAGTGTTATTTATGACGCCTCAGACCCAATCATCTAGCACTGTCCTGTGGTCTACAACACCAGAAACTACCTTAGTGCATTTGGGGTGCGGACAAAATGAAACAAATGAAATGCAAGTGCTTACCAGGCACCTCCTGGTGCCAGGCCTGGTGTCAGGAATTGTGTCAACATCCGAAAAAGTCAGGCACTGCCAAGAGTGAGGACTCAGTAGGAGTCACAGTGAAGCCATCTACAGAATGCTATGGGAGGAGACATAAGGAAGATCCAGGGCTAGGACACAGGCAGGAGAGGCTTCCCAGGGAAGCTGACAGATGGGTCTTGAAGGATCAGACAGACAATGCCGGGGGCAGGGCTGGCGGGGAGGATTTCTGGCAGAGGAGGCAAGAGGGAGGCACGAAAGACTAGGCTTGTTCAGGGAAGCACATTCAGGGAAGCACACGCAGTTCTGGGTTCATGGTCCACGCTGGACCAGAGGCTCTGTGGGGGGAAGCAAAGACTAAAAAGACCAGGGATCCCATTAGGAAGGTCTTAGAGGGCCAAAATGCTCACTGTAGAACACGATTTAAAATATAGTATCAAGAGAAGCAACCTAACTGTCCATCCACAACTGAAAGATCAAGGGAAGGTGAGGTACAGATACAATGGGATAGTGTTCAGTCAGCCTTTCAAAAAGAAGGAAATCCTGGCATTTGACAATGTGGGTAAACCTTGAGGTCATTACCCTAATGCAATAAGCCAGTCACAAAAAGACAAATGCTGCATGATTCCACTTAGATGAGGTACCTAGAGTGGTTAAGCTCTTAGAAACAGAAGGTAAGATGGTAGATGCCAGGGGCTGGGGGAGGGCCAAGGGGAACCCGTTTTTCATTGTGTCTAGAGCTTCAGTTTTGTAAGCGGAAAGAGTTCTAGAGACCTGTTGCACAACAGGGCACATAGAGTACTACTGTACACTTAAAAAGTAGTAGACTTTATGGTTTTTACCATGGCAGAAAATATTTGGTTAGTTATCACTATACACTCTATAATACATTATATAGAGATTATTACTATAACACGGTAAGGTAGTTTCTCCATGGTTATCTAGAAAAAGTCCCACACTTTGTATATGGGAGGCCATTGATGCCTAAGCCGACCTTTGTTGGCTTCATGATTTGGTCTCTATGCAGAGATGCCAGGGGTCATGTGTCTACTTTTATCAGCCCCCTCCCCAGAGAGTGCTGCTGTATCCAGAAAAACAAGTGTGCCAGTGTAACATGAAATTCCTGGGTCAGCCCTCAAAGGGGTCTGTACTGGTTTGGGATGGGGGCATGTGGAAGGTGGGGCAGTCAGAAAATAGGGACCTGCCTGAGCTGCAGCAGTGCCCAGAGGGAGAGAAACCCAGGACGAAGACTGTTGGCACGTGTGTGTTCTCAGGGTGAGAGTGGAGAGGCGGCCGATGACGAGATGGCCACGCGGAAGGCCAAAATGCAGAGGGAGAGTCGCAGCCGGAGTGGTTCAGACCCTCAAGACATGAATGAGCAAGAAGAATCCGGTAATGCCCCATACCGACATCTAAGATTTTTTTCAAGTTATTATTTTATAGGGAAAATATGCATTTGGTTTTCAGTTGTGATTTAAATACTGTGGACATTCTTAACAAAACTCTGTTTTGTTAAATATAGTTATCTTTGTATTTAACTAGGTAGTGGAACCCAAGAGGTACTTCTGCAAGCTCAGTGTGCTGGAAGAAAATTCTCATTAATTAACTTGGCCTTATGGGCAGAGGATATGAGATATATGAAATACAATGTGGTGGATGAGACAAGACCAGACCAATGATTCTCAACCACGGCTGAGATGATTTTTAAAAAAATATCTGGATGCCCTGGTGGCACCCCCCAGCCCCAACCAAGTCCAACACTTTCTGGCTGGGACCTGAACATCTCTGTATTTTTAAGCTCCCCAAATGATTCTGATGTGCAGCCAAGGTTGAAAACCCACCACATGAGTCCACTCATCAGAATATTTTGATACTTCTTATACAGAAATTGCCAGCTAGGTGGATTTGCTCAGACATTCAGAAGCAACTTTGATATTTCTTTGATTTCTAGCGAAAGGATAACCTGGCATCATTGTCTGGTTTCTGTGTTTCTTTCTCACAGAGGCAAATGCCGTCATGAGCCCTCCTAACACTCTGCCTTCCAGAAGAGCCCACTCTTTGACCACAGCTGGGTCCCCTAACTTGTCTGCTGGGACATCATCTCCCATCAGGCCAGTGTCTTCCCCTGTGCTGTCTTCTTCAAACAAGAGCCTGTCCAGGTAGGGCCTTAACATGATAAAACACAAGTACCCTTCACATTATTCAAGTGATGTAGAAGGGCATCATTTTCTAGTGCTCTGTGGAAAGACTGTCTCTAATTTTGACTTAATAATTGCATTGAAAACTGAAAAAAAACCAATTTTTAAATGCTTCTAATTTTCCTGATTTTACACTCCTATCTTCTTGCATGACTATGCTTGCTCCTAATCATATGACAGACCAACCCTTCAAAGGTCAAGAGTGCTAACATAACCCAAGCTATGATTTTCTAAAGTTGCCTTGTCAAATATAGTAGCTGCTGGCCACGGGGGGGAAAAGAAAGATGGCTACTTAAATTCGATTTTAAATCCATTAAAACTAAATAAAATTTAAAATTCAGTTCCTCAGTCACACTATGCACATTAAAAGTGTTCTACACTACAAGTGGCTAGTGGTACTGGAATGCATTGAGACAGAGAACATTTCTATCATTGCAAAAAATTCTGTTGGATATCATTGCTCTGAGGAATAAAGTAAGTTTTCATGTAAGCTACCTTACCCTTTGCTGTTAGATAAAATATATAAAATACTCTTCTCATATGTAAGACAAGATACACCTGTCTGGAGAAATGAATGTATTAGAGCAAGCTGGGTATGTTAAGGTGTAATTCTAAAGCTGGTATTATAGTAAATTATTTTATAAGGTCCATGTGAAGTACAGATTTGAAACATCTACCCTCTCAGATGAAATAATATTAGGAAAGCATAACAAAGGAATTAGAATGCCATACCATTTCCCTCGACCCCCCCAAAAGTTTAAGAAATGCAGAGGTTCCAGACAGAACCAAGATAAAACAGGCATTCTTTCTTTTTTTTAAGATTTTATTTATTTATTTGACAGAGATCACAAGTAGGCAGAGAGGCAGGCATAGAGAGAAGGGGGGCGAGCAGGCTCCCTGCTGAGCAGAGAGCCCCATGCGGGCTTGATCCCAGGACCCTGGGATCATGACCCGAGCCGAAGGCAGAGGCTTTAACCCACTGAGCCACTCAGACACCCCTAAAACAGGCATTCTTTATCAAACAGAGGAGTGGTAGGAGGAAATGGGTCTGTGCAGACACTGACTTTGGAAATGTTAATTACACACTTGCGCACAGATACACACACACACACACACACACACACACAATCTCTCTCTCTCTCTCTCTCTCTCTCTCAAGGAAGTTTGCTACTGATAAGAACCCTGCAGTAAATCATCTTATAAAGGGAAACTTTCTTTCACAATGTGAATAATGAACATAATTTATGCTTTATACATTCAGATTTCTACACTTGGTGAAACTGGGTCAAAGGTATATGGGAATTCTTTGTACCATTCTTGCAACTTTTCTGCAAGTTTAGGTTTGTAACAAAATGAAAAGCTACATAGAATCAGAACTCTATATTTCAGCCTCTACAGTATGCTGGGTAAATAAAGTAGCCAGAGAACTTGGATAAAGTGACTTTCCCTTTATTTTGATCCATCACAAGCAGGAATGGGAAGGACAGAGTAAGGGAGGGAAATCTTTTCGAAGAGTTGGAACTAACATGCCAGGGACAAGATCATCCGCCCTTCCCAGGAGGACAGGGGTCAGTGCCCACCAGGTAAATCCAAAAGATAAGACAAGGCAAGGAAAGAAAAATTAGCCCAGATGCTGTTCAGGTAGAAAGCGAGGCTGAGCCCTGGAAGGGGAGAGAGTGGTCAGTGTTTCCTAAAGTCTAAGAGAGGAGGACCCCTGCAGACAGTGGCTGACCCGGAACAAGAAGGGAAGAAGACAGGGAACGAAACTGCTTAATGCAAATAACCTACTTTTTCAGACCTTTCCCTCTTCCTGAACCTCCAACCTCTGTTTCTAACACCACTTTGGGGATCAACACCCCTTGCCTACAAACAACAACATATCCATCTTTTGTAATACTCTTCCATGTAGAGAGTGCTTTCAGATGTCAACACAAAATACTTTTCCTTGAATAAACACTATTAGCAAGATTCAGGATAAACTGGCTATTCATTACAGTATTCTCTATATTTTCTTATATATTTCAAATATTTCAGAAGCAAGAAAAGACAAAGCACAAGAAAACAAAAATAAGTAAGAAAAAAAGAAAGATCCTATTTATTGATTTGACTAAAAACCAATCAAAACATTTCTTATATTATCTTGTCAGGGAACCAGTATAGAAAAGAAAAGTGTTATGAAACAGCTAGACTGAGGTTTTGTCCGAGGGGACTGATATTTTTATATTGAATATACAGCCTTGGCAGGTACAGATATATTCTAGGCAGAATTGGCTTCTTTCCATTCTTAATATGTTTGTGACTCACATTTTCCGTTAGTATTAAAAGTCTTTCCTTGTTTTCATCTAATAACTGGTTAAGAAAGGAAAAAGAAAAGACATTGAAATGTTCAGGACTTTCCTCTTAAATGTAATTCAGAATATGGGAAAGAACGTGCAAGTTTTTCCATAGGTTATGCTTTTGAAAAAGTATAGGCAATTTTGAAAAAATGACTTTCCTTCAGAAACATTGAATTTAAATTCTTTGGTCCCACTAACCTGTGATTTCAAAGAACTGTTTTGATTAGTGAAGAGATATTAACCTTAGCTTTGTGCCTTATTACATAGGATATAAACATAAAGTGGTTTCACTGTATCATGTGTTCTATTTACTCTGACACAGTATAGATTAATTCTGAGAGAAATGAAAAGAGAATCTGGAAAAGAGCCTCCATCTTAAATGACTTGCAGTCCATTTCTTGGCTCACGTTGCCCCTCAGAGGGCGTCTGTTGGGGTGGAAGGACACTGTGGCCCGGGTGTGCCTATTAAGTTCATGTTCTTTGTTGCAGTGCTTGGAGCAGCAGCAGCTGGCATGGGAGGATCAAAGGAGGAATGAAGGGTTTTCAGAGCTTCATGGTTTCCGACAGTAACATGAGTTTCGTTGAATTTGTTGAGCTGTTCAAATCATTCAGGTATGGCAGGCTTTCTTCTTACCCTTTCTCAGCCCCACGTTTTCGTGACAATACTCAACGTGTTTTCCACACCCCACCCAGCGTGAGGAGCCGCAAGGACCTAAAAGATCTCTTTGACATCTACGCTGTGCCCTGCAGCCGAGCCGGCTCTGAGTCAGTCCCTCTCTACACCAACCTAACAATCGACGAAAACACCAGTGATCTTCAGCCTGACCTAGGTTTGTGCAACCCCATGACATTTCCCATGGAGACCATTCTATCTAAAAATGAAGGTTAGAGATCCCATCACACAGACCCTCATCCTGTCCCACGGGGCATGCTGCTCCCTGCAGTGTGGTGGAACACTTTTAGGATTCCTTCAGGTTGCCTTGGGGATGGGTATTGTTGGCATTTTAGGCAAGGAAATTCATCATTGTGTGTCTGTCTAGGAATTCTGGAATATTTAATGCACAGAGCCTTCCAGTCCTTCTGATAATCAGAAACCCTCTCTCATCCACGTCCAATGTCCAGTAGGTATGTGGTGTATCACCTACGCTTCCCTGCTTGCAGGCTGACGAGTGCTCAGCCCCAGAGTGGGAGTTGCCTGCCCTTTGACGAGGAGACCTTTGGTGACCTGAGCAGAACACTGAACACTCCTGCTCAACATCCAGGACACTTTTCCGAGTGTAAACTGGAATGTCTGCCTCCTGTGCCCCACTCACCACCATCACCACTATGATCACCACCACTCATATGCTGTAAACCTGTTAGTTTTCTCTTCTGTTCTCTCGGGAGACAAGAAACACAAAGAAGCAAAAACAAACTGTCCTCTTTCATACAGTTGCTTTTTTATTACTCAAAACCTCCATTGTTCTCAACTTAGACTATTAACCTTTTCAACTCTCGTCACAGAATGTGCATAACTGTGGATTAGTCAAGTAGCTGCACTTGTTAAAAAATTAATAGGCATTTTTTTAGAGAAGTTTGAGGTTTACAGAAAAATGATTGGAAAGTATAGAATTCCCTTACACAGTTCACTCCTGAACAAGGCAAGTGTTAAGGGTGCCAATGCTCCACATATTCAGAAATCCACACGTTAACATTTGGCTTCCCCAAACGTAACTACTAGTAGCCTGGTCTTGACCAGAAAAGCCTTACTGATAACATACTGAGAAGTTAATTAATCCATATTTTGTATGTATATGTGTGCGTTATATACTATATTCTGACAGTTAAATAAGCTAGAGAAAAGAAATTATTATGAATAAAATCATAAGGAGGATAAAATCCATTTACAGTATTATACTATGTTTATTGAAAAGATCTGCATACAAGGGGACCTGCACCATTCAAACCTGTGTTGTTCAAGGGTCCACTGTACCCTCCCCACACACACACATACACCATTTTTCCTATTATTAATATCTTGCATTATTAGTGTGGTATATTTGTGACAATTGAGCTGATATTGATTTATTAACTGAAGCCCATAGTTTAATGTTCACTGTTTGTATTGTACATGCTATGGGTTTTGACAAAAGTATGATGACCTGTATCTACCATTACAGTGTCATACAAAATAGTTCTGACATCTTAAAAAATCCCCTGTTCTCCACCTACTCTTTCTTCCCACCTTCCCTCTGAACCCCTTTTTACCATCCCCATGGTTTTGTCTTTTCCAGAATGTCATATCATTGGAATCACACAGTTTG
This sequence comes from Taxidea taxus jeffersonii, assembly GCA_003697995.1. Classification (NCBI taxonomy): domain Eukaryota; kingdom Metazoa; phylum Chordata; class Mammalia; order Carnivora; family Mustelidae; genus Taxidea; species Taxidea taxus. The sequence continues at coordinate 10,542 of ML110438.1, forward strand.
TATGGAGTATCTTCAGATTGGCTTCTTTCTCTTAGGAATACATATTTAAGGTTCCCCTACATTTTTTCATGGCTCAAGAGCTCGTTCTTTTTATCACTGAATAATACTCTATCGCATGGATGTATCGCCAGGTGTTTATCCATCCACCTTTTGAAGAACATCTTGGTTACTTTCAAGTTTTAGCAGTTATGAATAAAGATGCTATAAACATTTGTGGGCAAGTTTTGTGTGGACAAAAGCTTTCAACTCTTTTGGGTAAACACCTGGGAAGGAAGTTGCTGGATCGCATGGGCAAGCCTATCTTTAGCCCTGTAAGAAACTGCCAGCTTCTCTTCCAAAGTGGCAAGAATTAAAATGACCATACCAAGGTTGGTGCCAATGTGGGACACCTGGAGCATGGCTGGTGGAAAGGTAAAATGGTACAGCCACTTTGGAAGAGGTTTGGCAGTTTCTTAACAAAACTTAATACACTCTTACCGTCCAATCCAGAAATTATACTCCCTGATATTTATCCAAATAAGCTGAAAACTTATTTTCACACTGAAACCTGCACACCAGTGTTTATAATTACACTTGTGATGTACAAAACAACTATAATTTTAAGGGTTCATCTTCACTATCTGTAAAAGTAAAAATGTAGTTATTCTCAAAAATCGAAGTTCAAATTTAGCCTGAAGTCCCCAACTGAATGTAGAGTTAGTTCTTTCATGCCTTGAGCTCATGGGCTTTCAAGATCACTGACCTAGTTCTCTCTTGGTTTCTTTTATTTATTCACTGATTCATTTTTTTATTCCCTCAACTACGTGAAGCCAAGAATAAACACTGAGTGTGATGGCTTGTGTAGACAGATGTGTGTAGAGACTAATTCTACAACATCATTATCTCCAAAGTGAACTTTGTGAAAGATTCTGGCCAGCTTGCGCATGTTCTGTGGGTGCTTCTGTTTCAGATTTACTGACCAGAAATGTCTCGGACTTGGGGTTGTTCATTAAGAGTAAACAGCAGCTGTCAGACAACCAGAGGCAGATATCTGATGCCATTGCCGCTGCGAGTATCGTGACAAATGGCACTGGGGTCGAGAGCACATCTCTGGGCATCTTTGGGGTTGGCATACTCCAGCTCAATGACTTCCTTGTCAACTGCCAGGGAGAGCACTGCACTTATGATGAAATCCTCAGTATCATTCAGGTTTGTACCATTTCGTACACACATGTGTATAAAGCCTCTGACTGTTCTAATTATTTTCTGCTAAACATACTGCTTTTATACTTCTTTCCAGAACCCTTAAGTCTGGGGCAGAAACAGAAGGGTTTCATTAAATGCCAAGTATGTGTTCTTACTTGACATACAATTAACATAAATCGCAAGCCTTCTCTTGGTGACTGTTATAAGGAATCAGTACATGGTTCCTTCTTGTTGTCCTAGCCTGGGAATAAAATTAGTAGTGTAGGTTTTCAACCTCTTTGATCATTTAGCAAATATTTATTAGCTCCTTCTATGGGCCCAGCTCTGTTCCAGGACATGGGATATAGTAGTAAATAAGATCACATTCTGGCCTTCACCTGGTGGGTGAGGCAGACAATAAACAAAGAGAGAATATAATTTCAGGTATTGATGGATTCTGAAAAACTCAAGCAGAGTAAGGGGATGTAGTGAGGCAGGAGGCTGAGAGGAGTAAGCACAGGCCACCCTGAGGAGGTGACAGTGGGGCTGAGCCCTGAATCAAGAAGCCGTGTGAAGGTCTGAGGAAAGAGCATTCCACACAGGGAGTAGCAAACTCAAAGACAGACATGGGATCGAGACAACAAAACAGCTGCAGGAGCCAGAGGCACAATAGTAGACGTGATTCCAGACAGATGACAGGGGCCGAGTCATCTGGGCATTTTAGGCCGCAGTAAGGACTTTGACTTCAGTCTGTGACATGGGAAGCTACTGGAAATTTTTGAGCACGGGAGTAACAGGGTTTGATTTATGTATTCAAGAGGTCACTCTGGCCTCATTGGGAAGTAAGCTATGCTGGGAATGAGGTGGAAGCTGAGAGACCGGGTAGGAAGCCGTCCCAGTAGCCAGGCGAGATATGATGATGGCTTCCTCAGGAAGGTGGCCGGAGAAGGGCCGGGACGCTTATTCGGGCCATGCCACATACAGCAGGCTGGGTCTGGGTTTCCAACCTCCCTTGTCAACCAATTGGGAACGAGTGGATTCTCTGCCCAGCAGCTGATCACGGGAAATGCTAATGATGTAAGATTATGATCCCATGGTCTGGTGCTCACTCTACTACTATTGAGTTGGAAGCAGTGTACTGAGTGCTCTCTGTGACTCGTCTCATTTCATCTCTCCCCAGCTCTGTGGTAGCTGCTTATCCCCATGTTCACCTGGAACATGCTGATAACCATTTGTTTTCATATGAATCAGCCTTAGCCTTTTCCCTTGCTCTCCCTTTTTCTCTTAAATAAATATGCTTCGTATAATAAACGCACGTATAATAAATGTTTTCTTTGGGACTGAAACACTGCCTCTTACCACTGCATAACAAAATTAGTTCAAATATTTGGTTTAGATGTTTCCTGATGAAAACAGAACAGCTTTAAAAAATGGTGTGGTAGTTTTTTTCTCCCCTTAGTTTCCTTTACCTAAATATCACTCTCTTTGTGTCCCTTGCAGAAGTTCGAGCCTAGCATTAGTATGTGTCATCAGGGTCTACTGTCATTTGAGGGATTTGCAAGGTAACTTTTAAAATCTCTTTTGCCCATCATTTAAGAGTATCTGTTTTCCTCATGCAGACCTAAGAAAATATGTTTCCTCTAGGTTTCTGATGGATAAAGATAATTTTGCCTCCAAAAATGACGAGTCACAGGAAGACATTAAAGACTTGCAGCTGCCCCTGTCCTACTATTACATTGAATCTTCACACAATACCTACCTCACAGGCCACCAGCTCAAAGGAGAGTCCTCAGTGGAACTCTACAGTCAGGTACAGAATGGCATGTGGCATGTGATTTCCACTAAACATTATTGATGTAACCCCCAAAGTCACAAAACCCTGACCCTGACTCCTTTGAAGAACTTGCAAGCTTTTACATGGGGAATGTGAGGAAACATCATGTGTGGGAAAACTGCCTATACATACAGTTGTTTTCTTTACTTCTTTTTGTTTTCTTTCTCCCTCCTATCTATACTTAACCCTTATACAAGGCACAAAAAAAAAAAAAAAAAAAAGCATTTGTTTCAGACTCATAGCTTTTAAATCCTACTTAGTCTGACCTACTCCTACTAAAATTAGATTTTCCCATGGGAAAATTAATCGTTTCACTAAATGCTAAATAAATCAATATATTATAATGGGAAAGCATAATAGAAAATGCAACAGAATTTCTATGAAGTTAATCCCAAAGTATTATTTATTTTCATTCACAATTTGTTAGACAATAAATCCATCCCTATCTATGGTAACCAACTTCAGGAATGAAAATCTACAAAGACTATAGGCACTGTCCCTACACACTCAAATTCATGCAAACGTTCTTGGAAACTCCTAAGGGTCCCTGGACTAGAAAAGGCACATCCTTTTGACCTTCACACCATGTCTCAATGATCTGCATGTTACTTGCCTCTGTTATATCTTTTGCAGTTTTCTCATCTATGCTGTCTATTTTCTGATCTCCTACAAGAAGGGTTCATCAGGAAGAAAAGTGAGGCTAGGCCCGGGAATATAAGTATGTGGTTGTGAGGGGTAGGGCAGGGAGAGTGTTCAAGTGTGAGAATTATCAATGTTTATACAAACCCAGCAGAGTTGAGGTTCCTTTGTTCTCCACATCAGTCCAGATATTCTGTGAGCATGGGTCAGACTTCTGTCCCAAAGCTTATCTAGTATGGAATTTGTATTTTAAAAGCTAAATTCTAAAATACTTTTATTATGAAATGAAGATGTATCCTTAGAGTCGTGATTTTCAAAATAGAAGTTCTATCAGGAGACCTCAGCCAGGAAAACTGAGATGAGCAAGCAGGGGTAGGGGGGCCCCATCCCCACTATAGCTAAAGGCCTTTTCTCCTTATGTGCTTTACATATGACCCTCCGTTTGCACAGAGAATTCCAAGGTTAAAATGGAGTTGAAATCCATTGTTCTAGTTCTCAGAGAAAGACGTGAACTGTGTGTGTGTGTGTGTGTGTGTGTGTGCGCGCGCGTGTGCGTGCACACATGCAGTGCGTCTGTGTGTTTCTCCCAGGAAAATGAGCAGAGGCCAAAGTTCTAGCTTTAATTCCTACCTTACTTCCCTATTTGACCTCTAAGAGGTTTTTTTTTTTAACTCTTTAGCATTACACCCCAAATAGAGATCGTCACAGCCTTTGAAGGAGGCACAAGAACCCCTCGAATAGACCCACAGATGTGGTTAAACCCCATGTGAAGATCCCGTGTAGTTTATTTCTTACCACCCTCTGCCTTCCCTTGGCCCTCCTAGTTACTTCCTCACTTTCCTTCATGGGACAGACCAGGAGTGAGGAAAAACCCTGTTCTCACCTGGAAATTTCCAGCCCCGGTTTTCTTCTTCTAGCCCCGTGTGGAGGTCTTAATGTCTTGTGGACTTTGGAAAGACCTTTTGCCTTTTTATGCTGAAAAACCATCTCCTGAGCTGCCAGTCAGCGAGTGTTCCCCTAGCGTGGCTCACTAGGGAGATGAAGCAGCCTCCTGCTCTTGCTATCTTTCGACACAATAGTCCTCAGCCCACAGCAACATACCTCTACATACTGCAGCTGCTGGAAGAAGCTCTTAGCCTTGGGAGTTTAGGCCCCAGAATCGGTTTGACCTGGGCGATAGGTCACCTGGGAAGACTGGGGGCTGCATGACGTGCAATGGGAAGAATCTAGCAAGGACCTCATTAAAAAAAGTTAAAATAAGAGGGGTTCTGCTGAGTTTCGTTACAACAACTCTAGCGGCCACTCACCCACAGTTACTGGATTGCTGTCACCTGGAAATGCTATATGGAGTTTTAAATCAGTGAGTTGCCCTGTTCCCAGATACATCTACCTTTTGGTTTGCTTTACTCTTCCAATACATGGAAATCTCTTAAGATAGTTCACAAAGACAGTCTATGGAGGAAGAGGTTGCTGCCCACTAATATTACGGATCTGCACCCCAACCACTTGAGTCGGGAGCTCTGCTGCCGGCTCCCCATCCAGGGGAGCAAATGGGTATCATCTCACCTAATTCATCAGTGGTGCTTCCCGGAGCACTTTCCTGAAGAGGTTGTGAGATGGGGGTACATGTGTTGTGACTGATCACTGATGACTGCTGTGGGTATGGGAGAGGGGAGTTTATGGATTATTTGCCTTTGTTCTAGGGTTAGACAGCAAGGCAAATCCTTGATGACTGCTTGCTTCTACTCTTCTGCCATGCTCTATGTTCACAGGAAAGGCATTAGCCAGTGGCAGAATTTGGGTTTAAATTGGAGGAGATTTATTCTGATTGGATTCATACAAATGTTTAGCCAGTTCATTAAGGAATCAGTGGCCTCCTTTACTTTGGTCTGCAACCTCAGCCCCTTCACCTTCACTCAAATTTGCCCAGGTAGAGCACTAGCCTGGCTCTCTCATTTCAGGATGTACCCTGTGCATGTCCCTTGAGGGACCAAAGTTGTTGGGGAAATAGTCATATGGGTTTGCTATCAAATTTTACCTTCCAAGGACACCTGGGTGGCTCAGTCAGTTAAGTGCCTGCCTTTGGCTCAGGCCATGATCCCAGAGTTGTGAGATGAAGTCCCATATCTGGCTTCCTACTCAGTGGGGAGTCAGCTTCTCCCTGGGTCTGCTCTGCTTGCCACTCCCCCTGCCTGTGCTCACTCTCTCTCTCTCTCCCCCTCTTTCTGACAAATAAATAAGTAAAATCTTAAAAAGAAAAAAAAAATTTTAACCTTCCAATAGTATTCAGCTCTGGTAAACATCTTTCCACTATAATCTGTTCTCTCCCCTAATTCATTGTGGCCTTTGGCCAAAATGCACAATTTATTTTAGATCTTATGCCCTTCTGCTTTAGCCCTGAATGTGGACACTGATATACAGAAGCATGTGTTGAGTTTAATTGGAGGCTCTATGTCCATTTTCTCATCTGGAGTGAATCCATGCATTGGTCATACAGGTCCTTCTACAAGGCTGCAGGAGTGTAGAGTTGGACTGCTGGGATGGAGATGATGGGATGCCCATCATCTACCACGGGCACACACTGACAACCAAGATCCCCTTCAAGGTAATGCTTCATAACGTTCCTTAAATCAGATCACAGAGTCATTATCTTCATTAGTCCTTTACGGGACTGACTCTTCCAAACTATACCTTAGGTTGGGGGTTCTTATTCCTGAGCCAGTAGACTTCCCAAAATTGCATGGGATGTGCACGTGTTCATTTTTCTGGGAGTTGATCTAGAACTCTCATTAGAGTCTCATTCACCAGAGTTTAATAACCATTACCTTAAATGAGTTATCTTATAATAATATTGTTGCAATTTTTACATCATAAGATGGTCTATAAAAGGCAGGGGCTTTTTTCCTGCTACAGGTGTCCCACTGACAAAGACCAACATCGTGTGTTAGGAGATGATTGAATAATTAATATTATAAAGTAATGAGAATTGGTTCCACCAGGGGAGGTCAGTCACCCAGGAAGACTAGTCACATTGGATTATTGTTTCAAATTCTAAATAGTTTATTAGTTCATTGTGCAGTTGCTATCCTCATTCAGAGTGGTGTAGGCTATGTAAAATCATTTTTCTCTGAACTGTGGCTGGGCTGGGATGGAATACTGTTATTTCTGTGTTATATGCAGAGAGAATAGCTAAAATGCATTTTCTCTTTAGCTCATTTTCCTATCCATCTTTTTTTTAATTGTGTTATGTTAGTCACCATACAATACATCATTAGTTTTTGATGTAGTGTTCCGTGATTGATTGTTTATGTATAACACTCAGTGCTCCGTGTAATACGTGCCCTCCTTAATCCCCACCACCAGGCTCACCCATCCCACCACCCCCCTCCCCTCTAAAACGCTCAATTTGTTTCTCAGAGTCCACAGTCTCTGGTTCATCTCTCCCTCCAATTTCCCCCTTCACTTTTCCTTTCCTATTCATGTCTCTTAAAACTTTTGTACTCTAGGGGCACCTGGGTGGCTCAGTGGGTTAAGCCTCTGCCTTGGGCTCGGGTCATGGTCTCAGGGTCCTGGGATCGAGCCCCGAATCGGGCTCTCTGCTCATCGGGGAACATGCTTCCTCCTCTCTCTGCCTGCCTCTCTGCCTACTTGTGATCTCTGTCTGCCAAATAAATAAAAAAACTTTTTTTTTAAAGATTTTATTTATTCACTTGACAAAGATCACAAGTAGGCACAACAATTTCTGTGCCTATAAGTACTTCTTCTGACACCCCAGACAGACATCTGGACTCTAATGGGCTGTTCTGGCTCTCGCAGGAGGTGATTGAAGCCATTGACCGAAGTGCCTTCATCAACTCTGACCTGCCCATCATTATATCAATTGAGAACCACTGCTCATTGCCTCAGCAACGAAAAATGGCAGAAATTTTCAAGGTATGCTATTAGCTAGCAGTTAGAATGGCATCTTGGCCTTTGTCTTGTCACTGTTGCTTTTACATGGAGCCACCATGGGCCACATCACAGCTGGACCTCAGCCACAAAGTACATGCAGTTAGTTAGGGTCCCTCAGACCTAAGAAATGAGGATGCCCTGGGAGCTTAGGATCCCTCTTGAATGGTTCACCTTTGCAGCTGAACTGATGAAGCATTGTTCTGTGGTCTCCTGACCATTTCCAGAAAGCCTTAGGAGATAAGGAGAGACCGACTCTCCAGTGCTTCTGGTACCACAAATCAGGGATGCTAGGATGGCACCTGTCAGTTGTATGTGGAAAAGATGAAAATACCTCAGGGCAAATAAATCGAATTTTCTTGTGGCTAACACTACAAATATGGGGATCCAGGTTGGCAAAGAGCTTAGACTGGCCAGAACAGCTGCTACGTTACACTTGGCCCTTCCTTATACAGGTGAGCTATAATACAGACAGATTCAGGGTCAAATATTCCATTATATTTCTCCCTTCTTCCACTGATTGAGGCACTTATGGAAATATGGCTCTCAGGGGGAGGGAAGGGCTTGGCCAAAGGGAAATGTCCCCAAATACTTATGTAAACAAAACTAATCAGCCTTTCATATTGCCTTTCTTTTGCCATCATTTAGAATAATGGTCTCAACTTTTTTGATTATATGCTCCATCAGTAAAATACTGTAGTATGTATTCCTATTGGATGTTTATTGTCTTACTCATACATTATACACATATCCTACTTATTAACATATTTTATACATTAATTAGAACATGCAAAAATAGACTGTGAAAGGGAATAACATAGAAAGGGTGAAATAAACAATAATTCTTATACTATTATTTAAGGTACAAAATCCCTTTTTGCTCTTATAAAAATTTTTAACAATGTGTTATTTATTATCTAAGTTTTTAGTGAGAATCATGTGATTGAATATGTTCATTATTTTTGAAATTTTTTATTTCTTTTTTTTTTTTTTAAGATTTTTATTTATTTTTTAGAGAGAGAGAGCAAGCGAGCACAGGCAGACAGAGGGGTAGGCAGAGGCAGAGGGAGAAGCAGGCTCCCTGCCGAGCAAGGAGCCCGATGTGGGACTCGATCCCAGGACGCTGGGATCATGACCTGAGCCGAAGGCAGCCGCTTAACCAACTGAGCCACCCAGGCGTCCCTTTTATTTCTTTTTTTATGTTCAGTTAGCCAACGTATAGTACATGATTAGTTGTTGATGTAGTGTTCAACAATTCATTGGTTGTGTATAACACCCAGTGCTGAAATTTTTATGATTAGCCACTTGTATGTCTGGCTTTAGGTTTAGTTCATTATTTCAGTATTTGATGAGCAGCTGTAGCTGCTGATAAAGACACTTTACAGAGAAACTGTACGTGGATGGAAAGAGGGTATCGTTAGCTGTTCTTGCCAAATCATGGTACTCATTTCTCAATTCCATTAATGAGGCAAAGTTACGTTAAAAACTATTACACTTCCTTTTTTGTTTTTTTCTAATTAAAAAATAACTAAAGATAGAAATTGCCATATTTTCTACCCTCCCCCCAGTGGATCATTTTGTGCCTACTCCCACCACCCACCTCCTTGAGGGACACACATTCCTCTTTGGAGGCCAGTGCTCACAAAATCTTTGTGAAAAGGGTATGTGCAGCTCTTTATACTAAATGGTGGCAGATTCTCCCCATTGCCTTCATTCTTTGTCATCACTCTCTGGCAACGTGAAAGTTTCTATCCTTTTGACTTCTTACCCACATCTGGAATGGATCATATTGTATAAAGCACAGCCTCTGAGTCTCCTTTTCTTTAATCTGTCAGACTCTAGAGCATTGTCCTTAACAGTTAGAGCTGACCCCACCTGAAGAATGCCCTAGACCTCTCCTCCTGCCCTTCTAAACACCTTCCTTCCTTCCAGTAAGACAGTGTGGGCGGGGAGGAGGGATGCCACTTCTTTCCTACTTTCTCTTCCTAGGATTTGTAGAACCATTCAATTGGGCTGAAATATCTAGTGAAATAATTCAAGCATAGGTAAAAGGCACTGATGATGTGTTTTCCTTTATTCTTTGTAGACTGTGTTTGGAGAAAAACTGGTGGCTAAATTCCTGTTTGAGAGCGATTTCTCAGATGATCCAATGCTTCCCTCACCTGACCAACTTAGGAGGAAAGTGCTTCTTAAAAATAAGAAGCTAAAAGCTCACCAGACGCCAGTGGATATCTTAAAACAAAAGGTATTCTCCTCTCATTATAGAGGCTCTGGGTATGTGGTGTGCCCAGAACTAAGAAATCAGTGTTGTTCTGACCTTTCAGATGGCCTACAGAGTAACCAGTTTTTGATGATTGAGTTTCCTGGGACAATAAATTTGAGTTTTGGGCTTTCCCTTTAGTAGACTAATAAAGACTGTCCCCCACTCACCTAGAATTTTATTTTATGAAATTAATCTCTCATGTAGAATGAACCTCATTGTTTAATTTACTCTGAGAAGGATAATGTATGACTCTTGTCTCTGGACCTGGACTTCTTGGCTATCAATCCCACAGCAGTGGCTGCAGTCCCCTTTAGGTAAAGCTCCCTACAGAGTGACCTCCCCCCACATACCATAGGGAGCACCCCTGTAGAGAGAGCACTTGGACAAGAGGCTGTAACTCCTGCAGTCCCTAGTGGAACCCTAACACCAGCGGCCCTGTGGTGCCAGCATGGAAATTGATGTTTCACTGTGGCCTGTGGGCTCCAGGGCACTCCCCAACCTGCCTCACCCACAGAGATCTACTCCCCAAGTATCCCAAACCTGCTTGGGTGGAGAGCCTTTGGCCCAAGGATTCACAAAAAAGTTTAGGTCCAGAGCCGCTGAGTTCATATGCCAGGTTGCACGTATCCCAGAGAATGACAGCTGCCAAAATTCTTTGTCTTATTTAGGGCTTTGTCTTTTTCAGAACAACAGCCAGGGGTTGCTGCATGAAGCTCAGTACAATGGTGCTGTTCCAGCATCAGGGACAGTCCAGAGCTCAGCTTAGGTCATGGTCAATGTCTCTTAATTTCTGTCTGTGCCATCACCTCCAAGCCTCTAGCCCCTACTCCGGTCCTGCTTCAGTGGGTTCCAGAGAACAGAGAAGTCAGCAAAAGGATTCTATGAGCCCAACAAATTTGGAACTTTGTCCAAAGTCATCAATAAAAAAATCTCAAATGTAGCTGAGTCAGGGGTCCAGCTTGACATAGTTGAGTAGTCAGTTTGGAGCAATCATCAAATCTTCTAAAAGCCCTGATTTGAGGCACTCAGAGGTAAGGTCCTACGTTTAAAGTCGAGTGATATATAACATGATACTGCAGAAAGAGCGTTAGGTACGGAGCTGAAATGCCAGTTTCTAGTATCTGGCTCTGTCAAACCAGCCATGTGACCATGGGCCAATCAGCCTTTCTAGGCTTCTGTTTCTTCATCTGTAAAATGGGAATGTTAAGGTAACCAGCTTCACAGGACCTCTCTGACGCTGAAGTCTCACAAAAGCTTTTCCCAAGGTGAATCGTGGGACCCCTGTCAGAATTGCAGACCACTCTGTAAACATTTCATCGTCCCATTTCTCAGGCTCTATTTCCACTATTTCTTGCCATTCAGAATAGTACTGCTTCCCTGAGGGGTCCTTAAAGAACCTTGTCATCTGCTGCTTAAGTACCAGGGAATTCCCAGATTGTCAAGGCCACCTGCAGTGGGATTGCAGGCTGCCTAAAGTCCAGGCTGAGTTAGAGGTTTACCTGACATCACCTGAAGATTCAGTGATTCACCAAATGCCCAGTGATGTCCGATGCCCTCAGGGTGGGGGAGGAAGGTGAGGTCAGAGGCTCCATCATCTTTAGACTTACCCTTCTGAGCAGAAAAATAGATATTAACAAAAAGGGCCCCAAACCAGTCCAGCCAAGAGATCCCTACTGATCAGGTTTGCCCCAAAGGAGTGGCTCAGGATTACCACAGATGCTGTACAAGTATGGTCATCAAACTTTTTTTGCTAAAATATCTCAAAAAAAAAAATTTTTTTTTTAAAGAGTTTATTTATGTATTTGACAGAGATCACAAGTAGACAGGCAGGCAGAGAGAGAGGAAGGGAAGCAGGCTCCCTGCTGAGCAGAGAGCCCAATGTGGGGCTCGATCCCAGGACCCTGAGACCATGACCTGAGCCGAAGGCAGAGGCTTAACCCACTGAGCCACCCAGGTGCCCCTCAAAAAATTTTTGAAAAACTGTATTTCTCACACATTTTCCCCTTTTATACATTTTTTGATTGACATTAAAAATTTTATCACGTCTAAGTAGTTACAAAAGATATATTTTCAAATATATCATGTATAAATATAGATAACATAAGTTATATACCAATATAATGCACAAAACAATCCTCATTGTCAAAGATATCAGCCCAGTCAGCCCGATTTAGTTTGGTTAGTTTGACTTTTTTTTTTTAATATTTTATTTATTTATTTGTCAGGGACGGGGGGAAGAGAGCGAATGAGCACAGGCAGACAGAGTGGCAGGCAGAGGCAGAGGGAGAAGCAGGCTCCCTGCCGAGCAAGGAGCCCGATGTGGGACCCGATCCCAGGACGCTGGGATCATGACCTGAGCCGAAGGCAGCTGCTCAACCAACTGAGCCACCTAGGCCTCCCTTGACTTTTTTTTTTAATTCAAATAAATATTGTGTTATCGTCCCTATGATAACCATCTCACTTTTGTTTTTGGGGTTTTTTTTCCTTAAGATTTTATTTATTTGAGATAGAGCGAGAGCAAGTGAGTGAAAGAGCATGAGAAAGGGCAGAGGCAGAGAAGGAGAAGCAGTCTATCTACTGAGCAGGGAGCCCAACATGGGGCTCGATCCCAGGACTCTGGGATCATGACCTGAGCCAAGGCCGACGCTTAACCAACAGAGCCATCCAGGCTCCCCAACCATCTCACTTTTGAATATTAATTCTAAGATGGATGGATGGACAGATGAAAGGAAGGAAAGGGAGGGAAGATAGAGACAGAGACAGGGATAGATGATGGATGGATGGATGGATAGGAAGGCAGGCAGACAGATAAAGGCATGGATCTTTCAGTGTGCTTATTGTCTAGATCAAATAAGACACTACTTTGGGTGGTTTTCAACTCATCTCATGTATCACAGATTTTTCCCCCTTTGGTAAGTGAGAGTTACACTTTTCTTTTCTTAAACAAGAGAAGAGTATGACAAGAGCAAGGGAAGGGAGAACCAATCGACCATATGCTTGCTCACAGACAGTCCTGTTTTTTAAAGAGTACACACAGAGGTTGAAAATCTTGAATCTAGAAATTGATTCCTTTAAAAATATATGAAGCTGCATATCCCTAGAAGTTGTGTGTACCCTGGGGGTCCACAGTTTGAAGATCACACACAGCTCTTGGCCCAGAGTTGCAAAACCAGCTGCTTTCGGGGGTCAGGCAGAAACATAAAGATGAGGGGCCAGCTGGCTGTCTGATGGTTGGAAGCGGTCAGCACAGGAGGGAAGCACACATGCCTTCATAAATAAACAGCTCTAATTACATTCTTTCTAAAACACTGTACCAGCCACACCAGTCTGGTCTGGAGGGGAAGTCAACCCTGAGGGCCACAAGTTAGAGCCCTTGGCTAGGCTTACCTGTGTCCAGGTCTGGACTCTCAAAGCTGCTCCAGAAAGCCCAACACTTGTTTGGGTTCCAGAGACTACAAGATCTATGCTGATGGGCTTTTCTTAGGAAGTTGTGTAAGTAAAGTATTAGCATGTGTTCCGTAATGCCTGGCCCACTGCAGTGGCTGCATGAGTAACGGACTGCCCAGCACAGGGTACTCTTTCTCCTACAACACTGTCCCTCATGCTGTTTTCTTTACTCACCAACTACTGCCC
>ML110438.1:29022-42378 GCA_003697995.1 Taxidea taxus jeffersonii
TATATTCACATGTATAATTATTTATACACACACAATTCTGTATCCTTTGTTCAGTAAATATATATCACAATTATTTTTTTCAAGTATCATTTTTTTCAAGCAGATACACCATAGGTTACTGACCCCATTCTTCTATTGTTGGATTTTAGCTCTGTTTCTTGTTTTTAATTTATGCAAGTAACTTTTCCTATATTTCTGCTTATTTCCTGTGCTGAGTTCCCAGACCTATATTAACCTTGTGTCCTGTGATATCACCTCACAGTAATTCTAGTCGAATGTAAAGGCACATGATCTCCCTCGAAGCACACATCAAGTTTCCAGAAGTTTCTAAACCTAGTTTGGCAATCTGATTGATGGTTCAGATAAAGTCTGTTGAAGAACTTTATTTAAACAACTCTTCATTCAGTCTCATTGTCCATAAGGCTTCTAACCTTTTTCTCGAAGTCAAAGGCCTTTAGATAAACAGTTTCTAAACAGAGACTTACTTTTCCACAAGTGATGGGCTGATTCACTTCATCATTAGGGAGTAATGGTGGTCCTTCCAAGCACCAGCCTTTGTCCTGGAGAGCTTGGCCCAGGGATCCGGGTGCCTGGGAACAACACACAGATTCTGTGATTGTTAAAAGCTCCTGGATTTCTCTTATAGGGTTGTCAACATTTGCCGAAGTTGAGAGACAAAACTTTAGGTGAATCTAGATTTTTGTTTTTTGTTTCAAATGAATCAAAATAGGGTAAGCCACTTTTAATGACTGTGGCAAGCATTAGGTGGTCATCTTGAAGGCTACAAATGAACTTGAGTAGCTTAGCATTATTAATTACTCATGTCTTACAGGCTCATCAGTTAGCATCCATGCAAGCTCAGGCTTATAATGGGGGGAATGCCAACCCCCCACCTGCTAATAACGAGGAAGAGGAGGATGAAGAGGATGAATATGATTATGACTATGAATCTCTGTCTGATGGTAAGAGAAATACAACCCTAGGCTGTGTGCAGGGAAGTGACGGGATGATGTTCTGTTGTAGGTTTTTTTTGTGTCCTTTTTCTTCCCCCCCAAAAATGAGTCTGGCACTCCGCAGGCCAACAGCGCAGATTGTTGTAATTACTGTCTGAGAGTTCCTGAATCCTACTGCTTAGTGAGGAGGACAAACAAGGATGGGGATTCTGTTAGCCTCTACAGCCAACATTCAAGGAAAGAAGAGGAGAGTGTGGGAAGCAGTACAGGAGTCATTCCTGACTGGGTTTCTGGAGGAAAAGGGGGAATTGCGACAGAGAGACCCCATTCTCACCCTTTCAGTTTCTACGGTAGCTAATGTTCTCCCAGGAATGGTGGCTGCTGGCTAGTTGCACTCCTCACCACCTGCAGGGGGCAGCACCACAGTTCTGTGCTCTCTGCTCCTCTCTCTCATGGTCTTCACTCCCAGGAGTATAGAAAAAAAAAAAAAAACAGCATTTCACTTTATCCTCTCCCTGGTTCTCACATCACTAAACCAACAAAATATTTCTGTCTGGTTTCACCAAACAGATAAAATATGGCTGAGGGCTAATGCCACAATACAAATATCACATGAATGAAGTTATCTACAGATTACAGGTGAAGAGTTCCTCTTCCATGAGAATTAGATTTCACATGTGTCTCATTGTACTAAATTGGTTATAGATTGCGAAATGTTTTCTAGGTACCATTGCTGATGGCAAACAGTTTCATTTCAGCAACTTTTGAAAAGCAATGTAATGAAAAACTGCCAGAGTTTCCATTTATATAAATAACATTGCATGTGTAGAATATATTACATCTGTCAGATAATTGTTTTGCTAATATGTAGATATGCCCAGATAAAAAATAATTTACCATTGGCAGCCATGCTACCCTCCTCCAAATACCTGCTTCTCATGCTCCAGGAATGCCTGCCTACTAGTTCTGTTGGGTTCCTTGACCTTCCATCAGGGCCAGCAGGTACAGCCCAGTCTCCTTTTGCCTCCCAGATACGATCCTACTCTATGTCCATTTAGTATTTGTCCTCAGTAATAGCTGGTTGCTTCATA
Organism: Taxidea taxus jeffersonii; assembly: GCA_003697995.1. NCBI lineage: Eukaryota > Metazoa > Chordata > Mammalia > Carnivora > Mustelidae > Taxidea > Taxidea taxus. The sequence goes on from ML110438.1 coordinate 31,067, forward strand.
CTATCCACTAAAAGCCAATTTTACTTGACCTGAAATCCCATCAGAGGGGCGCATACTCTAATGGGAAGGTAAAAAGAGGGGGGAAATGAAAAGGAATCAAGGTAATTTATTGGATAATGGATTTCATAAAGATATTCCATTACGGCTTCACTGAAATAGTCACTTCACTTCACGAGGGCCAGAGTTAGAATGCTGAATTAATTATGGTAATTTTGAAGTATCTATGCAAGAGGAAGACTGTGTATATGAATAAGTAAGTGTCTCTTAGTAACATTTTCTGATGAATAAATCAGTTTAAAATTGGGGGGAAAAAGATAATTTATTGAATCTTATTCCTGAAAAGTTGTGGGAATATAAATATTCTTATATTGACTTACTCTTCCCCGTGGAACTCTATTATAATTACGGTGATATTGTCCCAGAAGAACAAATCTATTCAAATAAGAAACAAAAACCACATACACTTCAGAAATCAGCCAATCCAGATGTCATTTGCCCCTGTGAGAAGTTAGTTCCTTGGAAGATATATTCACTCTCTATCATAAATTACTCCTATGGGTTTTTTTGTGTGTGTGTATTTTTGAGAACAGAAAGAAGAGACTTTTCTTAATTATTAGTATTAACATTACATGAAAGTCTTTGATATGCAAATAACAAAATGATCATATATTTATTTATTTATTTCAGTTAGGAGAGTAAAATTTAAGCCATACCCCACTGAATATCTAAGATAGTTGCATGTTTGTTTAAAGCCTGACTGTGCTGGGATGGGGGACACATAGAAGGGACGCCTCACTAAGTCCTGCTTCAAAAAACTGAGATGCTGGGTCAATGTCCTATCTCCACTCTAGGCCTTATGACCCTCAGCTGTGTAATGAAAAGCTTCTGTTTGGTGTTGGCTGGTGTTCTCCCTTCTTCTAGCACTAACACCTAAGGTCTATGACAGCTGAAGGCCACTGCCTGCCACCACATGGATATTTCCCACTTCACTGACAGATTCCTCCGCCTGGCTGATACCCAAACAGGCTTCGTGGCTTTCCCATGTCTAGTGTAAGCTGGTCGTGTTGAAGCTTCCTTATGCTTCTGCTAAATGCCCTGTCAGTCTTTCAGTCTTGGTTGTGGTTTGTGTAGTGCCTCACTCACCTCTGTGCAATTCCTCTACTAGCTTCACATCCTCTAGCTAAGATGGGATGGGGATGGACACATGCCTGCTATGGATAGAACCATTTGGAGCTTCCTAGGGGGACCTCAAAGGTTTCTCTTGGCATTACGAGAAACTTGTAATGATGGGTCCCTCTGAGAAGGAAATGGAGAGATTGTGACCACTCCTCTCAGAGAAAGAAATATGCTCTCAAAAATTCTGCATACAGTTGCAGGAGTGTGGCTGGCCTCCTGAGGCCCTCGCAGACATCCCAAGTGAAGAGCTCATCTGTAGAATCTGGGTGGCCTAGTTTATCTCTGGAACAGCTCTGGTCCTCGGTGTTCATGTCTATAAAATGAGAGAATTAGTCTAAAACCTCTTTGGGCTATAAAAATGTGATGATTCTTAACCACAAAGTTAATTCCAGAAGATCTAAAGAAAGTTGCAAATGAGGCCCACATGTTTCAGGAATTCCTTCTCTGCCTTTTGGCCAGTTAGTCCTTCATGAGTATCTAGTTAATTAAGTTCTGTTAACTAAATATAGATTAATTTTCTTCCAACCTTGCTGTTTATCTTGACTAGCTTTAAACAAGCATCAGAGTACAGATTTGAACTTGTGACTTAATACAGACATTCTATGACAGTGACTGCATGATTCCAGCAAATTAATCCATGTCTGTCCATGTGACATAATGCATTACTGGGAATGTTATGACAGTAACTGAAAATAGGTAATGTGAATGTGGCAGTGTGATTAACACTAAAAATGTTTCCATTTCTTTTGTTGCTAGCCCTTGTATCCCTAACAGTCAAAATATTAAATCAATAGAGGATTTCTTGTTTCATTTCTGTTACAATCTAAGCTATTGTTATTTATGCTTTGCTTCATACCTTAGTTTAATATATCTGGCTTTTTGTCTTAATTTTCCTTACTTTTATCCCCTTTCTGGTTCTGTTTTTCCATAGCAGATGTCCTTACTGCTTCTCCTGCTCCTAACAGTCAGGAAGGTAAAGCCACTTGAATGGGGCATTTTAACTGCATGAATATCAGCATTCTGTGTCCAATTTCTTAGGCCTTATTAGCATGATGAAATCGTGTTACTTACATGAGTAAAAATGTAATGAAATGATTGATCTCATTTATTTCTTGGCAGCCTGCATGGCCCTTACTTGGTATGAGGATATTTTGGCCTAGGCATATATGGTCTGATGAGATAGTAAAACTTGAGTGAGAAATGAGAGCATTCTTATTTTTCATTTTTTTCTTATTTTTCATTTTAAAAGAGCATAACTGTAATGTACATTTAACACCTTTAAAGTCACTTTGAATAGAAATACCAAAACAAGAGCAAAGTTTATCTGTCATGCTTTAGCTATTGTTAGATATATATTAATTTCTATCCTTGAGGTTTTTGCTTAATAAATTCATAAACAATTATGAAAACTTTACTTTCCAGTTAAGTAGAATTGTGAAAACTGCATTGCAAATAACAGTATCTCTTTTCCCCAGGTCTTTACATTTCTAAAGGTAAAAGAAGCTAATAGCTTCATTTTAAAGTGAGAGTGATTAACTCCTGTATGCACCATCTATAAGTACTTCTACTACTAAGTTATCCCCAGACTTGGGTGCTGAGGCTTCTGACACAAGGGTATCTAATGTAAGGTTTGCATGGTCCTAATGATCTGTATGGACATGAGCCTTCTCATTTAGATTATGTCTGTAGGGTACTTGTAAATGAGTCCATTCAATCCAAAATAAATATATCATTGACCAAATTTAACAGATTTTAAAAAATAACACTCCAAGCCATCATTTTGGTAACATGTATCCAGAGCCTCAGTCTTAACAGATAAGCACGAGTGTCTGGATATCCTTGAATGATGTAGACATAGCTCATAAGTGAAGCACTGGGTTCTCGTTTGCTGAAGCCTGCCCACTTATTTTCAGACAACATTCTAGAAGACAGACCTGAAAATAAATCGTGTAATGACAAGCTTCAGTTTGAGTATAATGAAGAAATCCCCAAGAGGATAAAGAAAGCAGATAACTCTGTTTGCAACAAAGGAAAGGTGGGTGAATGGTTTCTGTTCAGTTACTCTTGGGCCATGGCACTCCTGTCAGTTGCGGGTGAAATTTCACCCCTTCCCTGTCCCTTTCCTTCATATTTCCCCCTCTCTTTCTCTTAGATGCCAAAGCCCACATGGTGATGCCATGGGACACACACCTGCCATTTGTAGAAGGTTAGCCACTGGTTCATCCAACCAATGGCTGCAGAAGATAGAGTGTGGCAGGCACTGGGGTGGCAGGCATGGAAGGTGGTTTAGTGATGAAGACAAATACGTAAACAGTGCTTGTAACTGAATACAAAGACCAGTGACTACATAGTGTTATCGGAGCACCAGGGGGATGATGTCAGAAAAGAAGATTTGGCCAAGCAGACAAAAACAGGGCATTTAGGCCAAGAGGACAGCCTGCTACACACAAGGAATTTCTAGAATTTTTAAAGTGTATGGGATGACCAAGCCAATAAACAGGACCCAAACTGTTAAGTGTTCATGGAGGAATGATACGGAGAATAGAAATCTAAACGAGATACCCAGATCCTGCCTTCAAGTGCCTCACACCATGTAGACTCTGAGCAGATCTGCAGACACAGTTGCAGTGACACTGTTGGAGAGCCAGATAATAAAGCCAAAAATTTGAGCCCTAGAGATGCATACTTAATCATGTCTCATTCAACAAACATGCGTTGACTGTTCCACATTTAAGACACTGGACTGTGCCCCAAGGGAAGGTGAAGGATGAGTTAGGCTCATTGCTGGCTATCAGAAAGTTCTGACTCTGGAAAAGGTGTTGGGACTTTTGAGTGTAGATGGATACAGAGCAATGTGAAACACACTGAAGACATGAGAAAGGAACAGATAAAGATCTTTGGGGATTCAGAGGTGGGTGGGCATACACTTCCTGTGTAAACTGCTATCATTTTTCCCTTGATAGGTTTATGACATGGAATTGGGAGAAGAATTTTATCTTCCCCAGAATAAAAAGGAAAGCAGACAGATTGCACCGGAGCTTTCTGACCTTGTCATCTATTGCCAAGCTGTAAAATTTCCAGGTAAGGATGGGCAGTATCATCTATAACACATAAAGATACCAAAAGATAAAAATGCGCTGTTTATTTAATTGGACATTGCAAATGCTTTCAAAATAACCAAATTGTGTGACAGAAGTTATTGTTACACTACCTCCTAAATATTTATTAATATTATTATTATTAATTAGCTTTGATGGTCATGAGGAAAAATACCATGAAATGTTTGCTTTCTAGATATCATATATTTTCATAATAGGTAATAATAATATTCATAACACCTAATAGCTAAAATTTAGTAAGCCCTTCAGTAGCAGGCTTTGTGAGAAGTATTTGACATACACAATGTTACTGACTTCCTAATAATGCCTGTGGTAGATGGGTTTATCCCCATTTTTAAATAAAATGAAATCTGAGAGAGACACATTGGTCCAAGGTTTCAAAATGTATCAGCTAAGACTCTTTTGTTTGAAAGTGGTAGAGAAATTGACTTAAGCAAAAGGGAAATGTGTTGGCTCCTGTACTGAAACATGAAGAGATACACAAGTTTCAGGTACAGCCTGATCCAAGGACTTCTCTTTCCTCATTTCTCCCTCTGCCTCCTCTGGGTTGCGCCTGTTCCCTTGGGGTAGCAAGGTGGCTGCCGCAGACTAACACCACATGTTTCCAGATCAGCTTCCATCTTAGAGCCTCTTCCAGAAATTTCAGCACCCATTTCATTGTTTTCCATTGAGATCTTTGCCCATCTCTGAACCAGTGCCTGTGACCCAGGGAATGGAGAGCTCCGACAACCTAGGGCCTATGGCACATTCCCCATCTCTGAGCTGGGTAGTGAGGCTTCACCCAAACCACAGGGCCAAGGGTGGGATTTCAGTGGAAGAGTAAGTTTCCCCAACTTGCTATTTCTAGAAGTACAGTGAACTTCATGAATCATCCATTCATGAACCATTCCTCCCCGCAAAAACATGCGTTTCAGTTAATACGAGGTAGAACTGTGATCCTGAAGCCTGTCTATTTCCAAAGCCCTGCTCTTTTTTTTTTTAAGATTTTATTTATTTATTTGACAGACAGAGATTACAAGTAGGCAGAGAGGCAGGCAGAGAGAGAGGAGGAAGCAGGCTCCCTGCTGAGCAGAGAGCCTGATGTGAGGCTCAATCCCAGGACCTGGGGATCATGACCTGAGCCAAAGGCAAAGGCCCAGCCCACTGAGCCACCCAGGCGCCCCCAGATAGAACTTTCTTAAACCAAAGACAGATACAAACTTTCTTTGGAAATCTAAGTTCACATTTAGTACCTCAAAGCCCTGCTCTTAATCCTTGCACAACTCTGTCCTTTTTGTTGAGGGATGATCTCAGTGCGCTCACCCAATTGCATCCCACAAATGGGGCAGCAGGGACTGCAGGGCAAACAGGAGAGTCCATAAATATATGGAAGTCAGAAAAATTCATCTCCTTAGACCCTGAAAAAGGATCCCCTTGTGCAAAATTTCTAAGGACGGGAAAGCAGCTGGAATCAGGAGATTCATCTAAATGTCGGGAAATGGGGTTTGTAAACTTAGCCTGAAGAGGGGGGTTAACATTTCAGCCCTGCATGGGAATGCAAATCCTGGCCTCCAGAGGCCTCCTTAAGAGGCCCCACTTCTCACACTCTACCCTGCACACAGGACAAAGGAATTAGGCTAAAAATTAGGTAATAGTGATCTTTTCACACACATGGGAAAAAATCACAGATAGAACATCCTCAGTTTCAAGTTTTCTCCCCCAAACTGTGTTTAAACTTTTGGCAGCTTCTGCTGCTTACCTGATAGCAAATGCCATTGAGGAAGGTATGAATTAATAAGTAGCAATCACAGTTTTCGAAGAAATGTAAGAACCTAGCTATTTAGGTTTAGTTTCACAGAGTGTGACTTTCTGTCACATAAGTACAATATGATCATATTTGCAGCTGGGGAAACCGTACGCATATGGGATAAAATCCTCTTCCTGTCAAGGAGCCTCATAGCCTGCGTGTTCTTTATGATGGAACAAGTATGAGGACCACTGGTTCACAAATGAAGAATCACTCACAGGCTTACACTCGAGAATCACTCCCTCTCTTGTTCTTTATAAATTCAGCGTCCACCACACCCAAGCCATTCCACGGGCTTTGTCTTTTCTTCTCAAGCACAGATTAAAGAACACAAATTCCCAAAGATACTTGAAGTCATTGTGGGAGAGCCAAAAGGTCACTGGGTCCAGCTTCTGACTCAAGGCAGAGGCTAAGGGTTATTTGGCTTATGTTTAAAATTCCAAGAATGCTGTTTTTTAAAAGTGTTTATATAGCACATGTTCTTTATAGATATACTACATTTATCTTTGTTTTAGGGTTTTTTTTGTGATTGAAGTTTCTTACCTTTTTTTCTCCCCAAATTTATTTCCTTTCAAAATTAACTAAACCGTGCTACCGGAATCATTGTCCTAAGAGCTTCTAAATATTTATGGTTATTATGCTTTGTTTCATTGCTCATGGGGAAAACACCATAAAATGTTTATTTCACTACACTGTCCGCTTTGATTTTGCTACATTATCAATTTCAATGCATCTCACCTTTACTATTCCAAGGAGCAACATGCAAAAAAAAACTTCAGAGCAGTGAGGCACCATGAAGATCATGTGGTATGACCTTCCCCAGAAGTAAAATTAATTTCCCCAAGATCATGAACCTGCTTCAGTGGCAGAACTCAACTCCTCAGTGACCTTGACGGGACAGTTAAATAACTTTTCTGCACTTACAATTCCTTATCTGTAAAAAAAAAAAAAAAAAAGACATAGTATGTCCTAACTTGCAGGATGGTTATAAAAATTAGCAGCAAAGGGCGCCTGGGTGGCTCAGTGGGTTAAGCCTTTGCCTTCCACTCAGGTCCTGATCTCAGAGTCCTGGAATCAAGTCCCACATCAGGCTCTCTTGCTCAGCAGGGAGCCTGCTTCCCTCCCTCCCTCTCTCTGCCTGCCTCTCTGCCTAGTTGTGATCTCTGTCTGTCAAATAAATAAATAAATAGTATTTTTTTTTAAATTAGCAGCAAAGTATATGATGTGATTAGCACACTATCTAAAAAAGAATTGGCTCTCTGGGAGTGGTGGTTGTTGTCATTGGTAAATGGGCCAACAGGGTAGAAAAAGGGTCTTTGTTGCTCTCTCAGTTACTTCTCTGGGCCTCCCCAGATTCCTTCCCTTTTCTTGACCATCCAGCCCTTGTTTTCTTTCTTTCTTACCCCAAGGGAATGACCAGGTTCTTCACAAAAGGGCCCACATGCCCTCTGACGTGTGCCAGGATGTGTGCAAAAACGCCAGGATGTCAAATAAATAAATAAATAATCTTTAAAAATAAAAAATAAATTTAAAAATGCCAGAATGAACAGGCCCCTTCCTCTAGCCTCTTGGGAGAAAACCTGCTGTTAGATCATCATCCACAGGGCAAAATTCACACAAAATTTTAAAATAAAGCATGAGAACCTCCTAGTCCAAGTGTGTGCATCTTTGTGGTTACAGATACTTAGGAGGAAAAAAAAAATTAGAAGCCCCACAGCTGCTATGAACTGAGCACTTTCTCTGAGCAAGACACTCTACAGAGTATGTGTATGTACATGAGCTTATTCAGCCCTAACCACGACCCTTTTACAGGTGAGGAGGGAGTGATGCAGAGAGGCTAAGTCATTTATGTGAGGTGACACCGCTAGGAACAGGGTGTAAACTCCAGCGTCTCTGCTCTTATTAAGCACCGCCTTAGCCTGTCTTTGCCGATGTTCTTGGAAGGTGTATTTTCATCTCAAAGAAGACCTCCTGACCACTGCTTCGGCTGAAGGAGTGACTTTCTAGTGGTATAGTTGTACACGCTGAAGGTTTTGGAGGCAACTCTGGCTTCGTGGGTGCTTTTAAAGGACTCTCCCTGCACTGGAGCCAGGTCTGCCTTCATTTCCTCATTCAGCAAAACCCCATGAAGTTCCTGCTGACCCCTAGGCTCTGTGCCAGGCAGGAAGGGTCAGACAGTGGTGGGACTAGGAGTAAGCAAGAGAAGCCATGAACCATTAGGATTGTCACCACAGCATTTCCCACCGAACCCTCAGGCTAACCCTGTGAGCGAGTTCCTATCATCACACCCATTTCGTGGATAAGGAAACTGAGGAATGGAGAAGGGAGACATTAAGCCAACCTGCCACTAGCAGGAACTGAACCCAGACAGTGTGATGCTGAAGCTCAGGCTTTGACTCATTCTTTCATCGCTCTGAGTTGAGTAATTAGGTTCTGATAATTAAATACTGACCAGGGAACTTTCTTTTCCTACGGTTTTTCAAAATCTTTCTGGTGCACAATCAAACGGGTGTGTGTATGTGTGTGTGTGATTTTGTGATGATCTTGCCACATTTGCCTCCAGAGAGAGAGAGGCTTTGCTACCATGCCTGCAATGCTATTATTAACTATGCTAAAAATGCTAGCAGGTCTTCTGTCCCGGGGCTGCAAGGGACTAGTAGGACTTCAAAATAAACAGTAACAGTGATGGAAAATGTTGAGTTCCCTTGCTTGTAGTTTTTGGCTTATTTATTTTCATTTTATGGGAACAGGCCTGTCAACTCTAAATGCATCTGGCTCTAGCAGAGGAAAAGAAAGGAAAAGCAGGAAGTCCATTTTTGGCAACAATCCGGGCAGAATGAGCCCTGGGGAGACAGCATCGTTTAACAAAGCATCTGGAAAAAGTAAAGTCACCTTCTTCCAATATTTTGGCCCAATTCTGCATGCTGGATGATTCCAATGCTTAACCGTCTAAGCACTTCCCTTGAACTTTAATTTCTTTTTTTATGTTCATGAATGTTTGTGTTATCTAAGTGTGGTACCAGTATATTTAAAATTACAAATTTACACTCTTAACTTCCTAAAAAATAACATTTCACTGAAGATGTTCCAACAGTGTTTGCCTCAAAAGTAAAAACTGGAGCCACCTTGGAACATTCTAGTTGTTCTTGGAACTCTTCATCCTTATAACTCTTCATCCTTATAACTTCAGAAGATATATCCATTTTATTTCTAATTACTTTTTATTATAAAAGTAATAAATTCCCATAGTTAAAAACCCAAACATTTCAGAGTATTATTAAAATTCCTTTCCACTCTCCATGTCCCAGTTCTACTCCCCAGAGGTAACCACTGTTAAGTTTATTGTGTTTTGTTCAAGAAAAATAAGATTCTTTTTAAGATAATCCAAATGGGATATAACTGAACACACTTGGATAACTTTTTTTTTCTTGAGGTCAAATTTATATATAACATTATATTAGTTTCATGTGTACAACATAGTAATTTGATCTTTGTATGTACTGCAAAGTGATTCCCACAATAAATCTAGTCAGTTACCATGCATCACCATACACTTGACCCCCTTCACCCATTTCACCCACCCCATCTCTCTCCCCCTTCAATAACCACCAATCTGCTCTCTGTATCCAGGAGAGCAACAAAAGGAAAAATAAACAAGTGGGACTAGATCACTAGTTTTATGTGTTTGTTTTTTATATTTCACATATGAGTGAAATCATGTGGTATTTATCTTTCTCTGATTTATTTCACTTAACATTATATCCTCAAAATCCATCCATGTTGTTACAAATGGTGGGATCTCCTTCATTTTTATGGCTGAGTAGTATTCTGCTGTGTATATGTATACCATGTCTTCCTTATCCGTTCGTTCATCCTTCAGTGGACACTTAGGTTGTTTCCATATTTTGGCCGTTGTGAATAATGCTATAATGAACATTAGGGTGCATGTATCTTTTGGAATTGGTGTTTTTATTTTTTTCAGATAACTATATCAGAATTGGTTTAGCTGGATCATATGGTAGTTGTATCTTTAATTTTTTGAGGAAATTCCATACTGTTTTCCATAGTGGCTACACCAGTTTGCATTCCCACCAACAGTGTGTGAAGTTTCCCTTTTCTCTACCTCCTCTCCCACACTCGTTATTTCTTGTCTTTTTGATAATAGCCATTCTACCAGGTGATATCTCGTTGTGGTTTGGGTTTGCCTTTCCCTGGTGATTATTGATGTTCATGTTCCCAGGTGCCTGTTGGCCCTCTGAATGTCTTCTTTGCAACAATGTCTGCTTAAATCCTCTGCCCATTTTTTAAACAAATAGATATTTTTTTTGCTCCTGAGTTATTTGAGTTCTTTATACACTTCAGCTATTAACCCCTTATCAGATATATGATTTGCAAATATTTTCTCCCATTCAGTAGATTCACTGTGCAGAAGCATTTCAGTCTGGTCTAGTCGCGCTTGTTTATTTTTCCTTTTGTTGCCTTTAATTTTGGAGTCAGATCCAAAAATTAAACACCAAGATTGATGTAAGGAAGCTTATTGCCTTTGTCTTCTTCTAAGAGTTGTGTGGTTTTAGGTCTTACATTCAAGTCTTAAAACAATTTCAATTTAATTTTTGTGTATGGTTGAAAATAATGGTCTAGTTTCATTCTTTTTTGCATGTAGATATCCAGTTTTCCCAACACCATTTATTGACGAGACAATCCTTTCCCTGTTATGTATTCTTGGCTCCATTGTCACAAACTAATTGACCATATATATGTGGGTTTATTTCTAGGCTCTCTATTCTGTTTCATTAATCTGTGTGTCTGCTTTTATGCCAATACCGTATTAGTGTGATTACTATAATTTTGTAGTATAGTTTAAAATCAAGGAGACTTGTATAACTTTTATACTTGCTGTAACTTTCCTCATAGCTTTCTATGCATATCTACTTTATTCTCCTTAATGCTCCCATGGTATTCTGTTGTGTGGATAGACTGTCCTTTATTTAACTGCTTCCTTGCATATAGGTTGCTTTCTGGGGGGTGGGCGTGGGGTGGTAATGGCAGTAGTTTGGGAGTTTTCGGTTTGGGGGTTTTGTTTTGTTTTGCCATTTTAAAGAAAAAAACAGTGCTAGAGTGAACACCCTTGGGGATGGTGTGGTTGTGTATTTGTGAAAATGTATCCACAGAATAGATGAGATACCGAGGCAGAGAACCTCCAGGCTTTTGATTTAAATTAGCGTTGTTAC
>ML110438.1:42778-53560 GCA_003697995.1 Taxidea taxus jeffersonii
CTCATCTTAAAACACCCTCGCTATCATTTCGTTTCAAGGCAGTGGACTAGCTCACAAGGAACAGGCAAGATGTATTCCAATGTGTTACGTGTTATGATTGCCTACTGGGATGTTGTTCAGGTTTATCTTTCTAAAAATATGTAAAGTTTTCTGCACTAATCTGAGGCTAATCTTTTGGGGGTTTAGGTTCCTGTGAAGGAATGCGACAGGCCTGGGAGGAATCTTCTTCCCCCCTCAACCCAACCACATCCCTCAGCGCTATCATTAGAACTCCCAAATGTTACCATATCTCATCGCTGAATGAAAATGCCGCCAAACGTCTGTGTCGCAGGTATTCTCAGAAACTGATCCAGCACACCGCCTGTCAGCTGCTGAGGACTTATCCGGCTGCCACCCGCATCGACTCCTCCAACCCCAACCCCCTCATGTTCTGGCTCCATGGGATACAGCTCGTGGCGCTCAACTACCAGACAGATGGTAATGAGCCTGCTTCACCCAGAAGGGTGCCTCCCCACCTCTCTCCTCTGCGTCTTATGTTTCAGCAAATGTAGTGCAACAAGCAAGATTGTTTGAAGGGGGCCAGATTCCACTTGGGGGCACACCATATGCAAGGGGTAGAGTACAGAGGACTGAAAACAGAAGTGAATTTGATAAGGAATTGTGCCCTGGATGTTTTGATTAAAGCAATAGATAAGAACCATGAAGCGGACCCTAATTATCTCCTGTTCCTGCCCTCTTTTTAAAAGCATTTTTTTAAACATTTGACTGCTCTCGATAGGGCTATGTCCAGTTTGTTTTTAAAGATCTTTGGGGTAGAGATTTCCTGATACCCCTTAGTAAGTTCTCTTGCTAAGCTCTTGTTCTTGCTGTCAAAAAGTAGTGTGGCTTCAAACACTTGGCACGTTAAAACCATTTGAGCTTCTTGTCTTCCCTTTGAGATTGAGATGAGAATAATGGTTGGTGTTCTAGGAGTGGCTAACACAAGGAAAACCAGAGTGAACCACATGAACAGAGAGAGTAATGTCTGTGTTTCCCCACTGGGGATGAGACTCTCCTAACAGGGGAACTGATGAGACCTAAAACTCCAGGTAAGAGCTCCCATTTATGGCAGGCTCACCACGCACGAGGCATTGTGCTGAATTCTTGGACCCCCTCCCATTATCTCATTTAATCTTCACAGCAACCCTACAAGGTAGGTACCTTTAGGATCCCCATTTCTCAGATGAGCAAACCAAGGCACAGAGTGGTTAATTTGTGCCACATTACAGAATGACTTATAATAATAGATTCAAGGACTTTGTGAGTTTAGAGGATAAATTGTTTTGTTTCCACTTGATGATGGGGGGTTGGGCAGTGAGGAAGCTACGGAGGATGAAGAAAGAATAAAAGAGAAGTGTTTAAGTGTTTTCTAAAAGCTCATTCAAAAACCAGTCTTTCCTTTGAAGAGTAGAGCGGCCTCCCCATTCCTCTCAGGTGAGCCGAATCAGATCCTTACTAACCGCGCTGACCCATCAGCACAGCCCTGTCTCCAGCCAAGGTCAAACCACAACGTTAGTCCTGGGACCACCGCCGAGCAGCCTGGCACTGGTGCCAACAGGATCCATCTGTGGTTGACCCCACAGCTATATGGTCACAGATACCAGTCCTGTTTTTTTTTTGCCCTTTAATATTTGTTTCTTTCAATTGATATTAAGTAAGCCAATGCAAGTGAAGTACCATACTTAACATAGTGCCTGGCACATAGAAAGCATTCCACAAACGTTAACTGTCGTAAGTGTTTTTTGATAAGTAATGAAAACAGTATGATTTGGACTCACAAGTGGAAATAATAATGAAATATTTTCAAAGTTGTAAAAATTTCTTTTCAATCTGTCCCAAGTGGCTTGTGGGTTCACATCTCTGGCCCTGTCCTTAGCCCTGTGTCCACTGGTCCCCTTGGTTATTATGATCCTGAAATATTTTAAGTAAACTGAAATAACTAGCAAAATGGTTTTCTCAAGGAAATGGAAATACGTTTGGTTTGGGATGTGTCCTTTCTCCTAAAGTGCCAAAGCTGCTGCAGACGTACAGGGTACACTGATGGCAGAGGGAGCCACGGCTGAAGGGGACACAAGAATGGCCCCTCCTTCGCCCCCCCACCCCGCAGTCTGAACCATGCCCTGAGCTTGCTGCGAGGTCTCCACTCACCCCAGAAGGTTTCTCTTCTGTCTCCAGTCAAGCCAGAGAGTTTGTTGGAGCTCTTGCACTCAGAGGGGGCAGATGGCTGAGTTATGCAGTCCATCAGGTTTCTCTCCAAAACCTTCCAGCTCCCAGGAGGGAGTACTGCCATAGATCCTCTCTTGATTTCAATACGGCAAGCAATGATAAACATCTCCTCACACTGCACAGAGCATGAGCTACAGGCAGTGTCAGGGTGTTCATCTGTAAAAATAGTCTTCTTTCCTCAAATTGAGGGTGGAGCCACGTCATGACCTTGCACACACTAGGTGCTCAATAAATGCATGCTTCACTGAGCTGAAACAGATTGTCTCTATTAGCCCTGCTGCAGTCTGAACCTGTGGTTCGTGATTTTTGGTCCAGATCTCTTCTAGGTACTGCTCTGTGAATGTGAGTCCAAATAGATGAGTCAACATTGGAATCATTATTTTTTTTATTTTTGAAAAGAATTTCTAGGTTAGGGAGTGCTTGATTTTCCATGAAATGCCCCAACCAAAAAACTGAAACCCCTCCCATTGTCCCTTTAGTCTCCAGATATTTTCTATGGATCTCATCTACCTTACCACTTCCTGAATTTCAGGGAACTTTGATGCCCCAAAGGGGTGTCCATAGACTTAGGCTGATCTCTTCCCAGGAACTCTAACAGCTCCTTCAACTCCTGGAAGGTGTGCAGCTATCTAGAACCAGGAGTAGCCCACGTCTCCTCAATAAAACCAACTCTTGAGCTGGAAAACTCACCTGAACCTGGTGTGCAGACAGACCCTCGTTGTTGCTGGCAACAGTCCTGCAAAACTCTTTCCACCTGGGGCAGAACATGTTCCGCATCATGTCCTAAGACCAACAAGTATATAGACCTTCAGCCCTAGTCCAAAGACAAGCTTCCGGTAATATTTATTATGGTTTCTGGATCACACTCTTTATGATGACTTTTCCAGCCCCAAAATATAGGGAAAATATTATGAGAATGGTGTCTAGTTACTATGGAGTTTTTAAAAGAATGGAAGACTTTAAGGTGATGCTATGCTTGATCTGCCATCACATGCATTGACTAAGAGGGATGATGGGGTTAGACAGATTCCTGTGCACTCTGTCCATTGGTTAGAACCAGGGTTTTAAAACTATATCCCTGGATGAAGATCTGGGACCAACCATAGGACCAGAGGAGGACTGGGCTTGAGGTCCCACCTTTATCCCAACTGTGCATCTCCACGTGGATCTGTTTTACAAAGTGGATCACCAAATGGGATTTTAGTTAAGACAAAGTGCTTTCAGATTTTGGAAAGCTATAAGGATAGACACATCACTAATGCCATCAGACTTCAAACCCAAATGGCTGTTGACATCATAGTCATATTTAATGACTACTGTTTATCAAGCACCTTCTGTGTGCCACATATCAGGGTAGGGACCTTCCCTCATCATCTCATTTATCTTTATGAGACACCTGTGAGGCATAGACTACATGGCTTCAGCGGTTCAGACTCAGTAGTATACATTACATGGTTCGGAAGTTAAGCTGGGTCAGGCTGTTTGAGTGTGAACGCCAACTCATCACTCACGAGCCACATGCCTTGAATTTGTTCATTTCTTGTGCCTTGGTTTCTTCATCATAAAAATGAAAATACTGACAAAAGCTACCCCATGGGTTATGGAGGCACTGATGCACACACGGTGCTTCACACAGAAGCTGGTGCCTGGGAAGGGCACAGTGAGTGGGAGCTGCTATAATTTCATGAGGAACATTTCTCCATTTCATGTTTACTGTCTGGGTGGGCTAGTTTGCTTTCCTCCATAGTCTCAATGAATCAGTTACATGGGGACCAGATTGAGCCTGAGAGGTGGGGTCCAGAGTGCTAATTTTGTAGCTAAGGAGGCTGAGGCCCCTGGAGCTTTCATGTGTCTAAGACATCTTCCCCCCACAATTCCTGCACATGGCCCAGCCAACCTCACATACACAGAAAAATGTTACACACGAGACGAGTGAAGGCCAACTTCTCCTTGCTCCATGGTGCTGACCACACTTTTCCTTGATGTTGGTCCATGTAGCAAAGTTCACTCTGCACATGGGAGGAATCTATCAGAGGGAGCATTTGTCAGGTGTGTCTTGTAAATTGCTCATTTGGGCCACTTTTATACAACCTTGTGCCATTAGATGAGCCTTTGAATGTGGAAGAGCCTGCAAGTGCAGGGGTCCAGTCGGTCATCAGAAAACATGCCAAATAAGAATTGGCCACCAAACACTGGAAGCTGTTGTGTGAGTTCCAGGCGTTTACGACTGAGGGGACTGGGGACATGATGGAAGTACATTTCATATGGAAGTACTATTATTAAAAAAAAAAAAAAAGAGGTAGACGTATTGCGATTTATGTGTTGAAGTTGAGATTTCAAAGACAATTTTTTAAATTTTTCTGGCTATTCTCCTCATCTTTCTTGTATTCCTAAGATTTCATCTTCTTTTTGAAAAAGCCAGGATTATTCATACAATTGTCCACAATGTTTGGTGCGTGGGGATGAGAAAATGCCATTATCCCTTTCTAAAATTCAGTACAAAATGAGGTATTTCACGGACTTTTCCGGATGGATGTTGTGAATTTTTATTTGCATGAGTTTTTAGGTGGCAGAATGTGGGATGGCGCGTGAGCTCCACAGAGGCTGATCCCGTGTCTCATCACCGGCTGTGTGGTGCGGTGCGGTGCGGTACAGTCGACACACAGTCTGTGCCGTGAATATGTAGTTATCTCTTCCTCATGCTTCAGCTTAGGGGGAAATGGATCCGAAGTTCTTTTAAGCTTGAAAGTAAATGTGTAAGATGACACGTGAGCCACCAAGTAACAAGCAATTTCGACTTTATCTTGCAGATCTCCCCTTACATTTAAATGCTGCCATGTTTGAGGCCAACGGTGGCTGCGGTTATGTTCTGAAACCCCCAGTTCTGTGGGACAAGAACTGTCCCATGTATCAGAAGTTTTCACCCTTGGAAAGAGACCTGGACAACATGGAGCCTGCCGTCTATTCCTTAACTGTAAGCATGGCCTCTGCTGTCAGAATATAGTAAGATCTGTAAGACTTCCTGAACATGAACTGGTTTTGAATTCAAAGCATTACAAAAGTCTTGTGTCACAGTCTTGTTCGTGCATATTTTGTTCCCAAAAGTATGTCTTTACCTCTCAGAAAGCGTTGGCTATGGTTTAGGTACGCTGTATCTGTATTTAGGCCCTGTATCTGAGAGAGCCCAGTCGGTGAACTTAGGAGGTCCCTGCTTCACCTGCATATTGGTGATGGTAATTCTGTCCTCCAGCCCCTGAGCATCATAACTATGAGTGGATCCCATAAACATTGAGCTCCTGGTTAGAGCAGATTATATTAAACTCTGACAAGTCCTTATAAGATCACACAGGCCTCAATATGCAAATCAATCAAACATCTTTTCTCCTTGCATTTTAACTATCATTCCTGGGCCTCTCCTTATTCCTTCTATTACCTAGTTAACTAGTCATCAGAACTCCACAGGCTGACCCTAACAGCTGAGCCTCAGTAGCTCAATACCCAGACTTATTCCCTGTTCTTTCACTCCTACTTAGTTGATAGAGAAACAAAACGGCCAGATGGTTGATAGAAAAATCAGGGGGAGGGGGGTGGCGAAGCTACTTCCTCTATCCATCTTCACATCTTGTCTGGCTGGCTGCAAAGGAAGACTGCCAGGCAGCCTGTGCTCACAACACCTCAGAGCCCCAGGGGATCCCACTCACATGTGTTCCTCTCTCCCAAACTGCTTTTCGATGGCCCCAAGACAAGGGCACCCGCTCCTTTCTGTTTGACCATTTCAGCTGGAATCAAGTATAGTTCCATCTACTTACAGAAGGCTATGGGTTAATTTTTAACAGCATTCCCTTAGACTTGCATCAAAATTCAACTCTTCACAAAAAAGATTTGAGGTATATCAATTATATCCACCTGAAACCTTTTGAACAGAATGTTAGTACAATTCTCAGTTACATTGCCCGTGGTCCCTTTTCTCTTGCTTTCTGGAGAAACGCAATCATCTTGATTGCTTGGTTTTTTAGAGTAGTTGGTCATTTTCATAGTTGAAAGTTACGGTCGGGTGAATGCTGTGGACGAAATAGGCTTTCACTTGATTCCAGTCATGTGATGGCCCAATTACAATCATTTTTTTTTTAGCAACTTTATTAACCATTTACCGCATTCATCCCAGAGTGTTCCCTGTTGTCTTGGAGGGAAGTGATGAGGCGCAGAGGTTGCTCTGTTCCTTTGACATCTTCGGTGACTTGGATCCTTTTCTCCCCCTCAGATCGTCTCTGGTCAAAACGTGTGTCCGAGCAGCAGCACGGGGAGCCCGTGCATCGAAGTCGACGTCCTGGGCATGCCCCTGGACAGCTGCCACTTCCGCACAAAGCCCATCCACCGGAACACTCTGAACCCCATGTGGAACGAACAGTTTCTCTTCCGGGTTCACTTTGAAGACCTCATATTTCTTCGTTTTGCTGTTGTGGAAAACAACAGCTCGGCTGTAACCGCTCAGAGAATCATCCCTCTCAAGGCTTTAAAACGAGGTAGAATATAATCATCAAAATGCTAATCATTAGTGTAGCTACCTGATAGATGCCCCGGACTTCATGGTGCTCTTCCTTCCGCCGTGTGTGTGTGTGTGTGTGTGTGTGTGTGTGTGTGTGTAAAAGTTCCATAGTACGCAGTTAAAATAAGAGGCACAAAGTAATACAGATTTGAACACTGTTGAAGCACATTTCAGAAGAGATTTTTTCTTTTACATTATCCTAAAATTGCACATGTTGACAACATCCTGTAAGAGCGCAGCCTCTGCTTCTGCTCTTGTGGGGAGGGGTGTTTGTGCTCCCGTTCCCACACATCCCTTCCCAGTAGCACCCACCACACTCTGGCGTGTTTAGAGCAGGGAATGGCGTTAGGAGAGGAGCCCGAGGGGTGCCAGGTGGCTCAGCCAGTAAGAGCAGGGGACTCTTGTTCTCAGAGTCCTGAGTTGAAGCCCTACGGTGGGTCTAGAACTTACATTAAAAAAATTTTTAGGGGTGCCTGGGTGGCTCAGTGGGTTAAAGCCTCTGCCTTCTGCTCAGTTCATGATTCCAGGGTCCTGGGATTGAGCCCCACATCGGGCTCTCTGCTCAGCAGGGAGCCTGCTTCCTCCTCTATCTCTGCCTGCCTCTCTGCCTACTTGTAATCTCTGTCAAATAAATAAATAAAATCTTTAAGAAAATATTAAAAAAAATTTTTAATTAAAAAAAAATTTTTAAAACAAAAAACAGAGAGAGAGGAGGGGAGAGGAGCCTGAGAGGAGGTGGACTGAGGTGTGCTTGTGGCATTAGCAGGCCATGGTGGGAGTCGGCCCCAGCCTTGTCCAGGGACAGAACCTGGAATGGGTGTTGGGGCAGAGCAGGGGCGGTTGGAGAATGCTGAGCACAGGCTGGGGCTGTTGGCCTGAGGTGGTTCGCCCTCACCACACTCTCCTGCAGCTTTTGCTTGCCCTCCCCCCTCGGCCTCTACTCCTCAGACTTTGATGTGTATCAGCGTCTCCTGGGACTCTTGGTAATAAAATGCCAATTCTGACTCAGTAGGTCTGGGGTGGGGCGTGAGATTCTGCATTGCTAACAAGCTCCCAGGGATGCTGACCCCGCTGGTCTGCTCTGAGTACCAAGGTTCTAGTACATACTTCTTCCCACAACCACACTCCAACTGCCACAAGCACGTGACAGGCTCCTACAGTTTGTGCTTTCCCTGCTTTTCTTCCCCACCATGCAAGCAGCCCTTGGTCACTGCCTTAGCTCCAGCCACTATAACAGAGCACTACAGCCAGGGGGGCTTAGACAGCAAACGTGTCTTTCCTCACAGTTCTGCAGACCAGCATGTTGGCAGAATTGGTTTCTCCCAAGGCTTCTCTCCCTTGCTTGCAGACGGCCACCTTCTTGCTCTGTCCTCACATGGTCATCCCTCAGTCTGTGTGCATGGTTCCTGATGTCTCTCTGTGTCTCTGTGCTACTCTCTTCATCTAAGGACACCAATTATACTGGTTTAGGGCTCACCCTGATGACCCATTTTAACTTATTTAAAGGCCCTAACGCTCTTTAAAATCCCTACCTCCAGATACAGTCACATTCTGAGGTCCTAGGAGTTAGAGCTTTAACATAAGAATTTGGAGAAGACAATTCGGTTCATAACAGTTATTACAGAAATGTGAGAAAGTACAGAGAAGCAAAAACAATTCTTTTTAACCATCCATTCCCGACCCAAAATCATCACTTTTGGTGTACTTCTTTTGCAGGCTTTATTTCTCTGCCCATGTATTTACATACTATGCATAACATGCATATATATACATACTACACAATGTATTTTTTAAAGATTTTATTTATTTATTTGACAGAGATTACAAGTAGGCAGAGAGGCAGGCAGAGAGAGAGAGGGGGAAGCAGGCTCCCTGCTGAGCAGAGAGCCCAATGCGGGGCTCGATCCCAGGGCAAGTGTGATCATGACCTGAGCCGAAGGCAGAGACTTTAACCCACTGAGCCACCCAGGTGCCCCATAATGTATATTTTTAACAAATAGGCTTCCTACTAATCTTAGTGCTTTGCACCTTACTGTTTCACTTCCTGGTGTATGTAGGACGTGACTTTTCACGTCGATAGCCATGCATCTTTGTTACCACTTTTACTGGCTGCATGTTATTCCATTTTATATAAACACTCACACCATAACTTACTTAACCAACCCCCTATTGTTGGAATATTATCCCTAAAACTGTTTTAAGAGGGAATATTTGTAAAACAGTGACTGTAGATGACTTGATACAGAGGTGGTCAGGTTTTCCTAGTATATTTTAGTTTGAGTTTAGGATTTTCACTTTGAGTCAACGTTAGAAACAGTACCTAGGTTGGGCACCTGGGTGGCTCAGTGGGTGAAAGCCTCTACCTTCAGCTCAGGTCATGATCCCAGGGTCCTGGGAGCGAGCCCCGCATTGGGCTGTCTGCTCGGCGGGGAGCCTGCTTCCCCCCACCCCCCGCCTCTGCCTGCCTCTCTGCCTGCTTGTGATCTCTGCCTGTCAAATAAATAAATAAAATCTTTTAAAAAAAAGAAACAGTACCTAGGCAAGTTAGTTACCACTGGGTAATCCAGAACTGTCCCCAGGGGCAGCAGTCTGCTGAGGAAAAGGCAACTCTTGGCTGTGTGCCTGCTGCCACTCCCCGCCCATCGCAAGGTCTGATTTCCACTGACCGTTGACTGCCCTCCCCAGGGTGTCTTCTGTGCAGAGCTCTGGGGTGCATGGCTAACAGGCTTCTCCCAATTCTGCATTATTCCAGGTTATCGGCATCTTCAGCTGAGAAACCTCCACAATGAAGTCTTGGAAATCTCTAGTTTATTCATAAACAGCAGAAGGATGGAAGAAAATTCCTCCAGCAGTGCTGTGCCAGCCTCTGTGGTAATGAAGTTCTATTTCACTCAGCACACTTGCAAGGATTGCTACGCTGGGGATAGGCTTTCTTGCAGCACAGGAACCTGGTTCATTAGAGTTATTAATTAGGTAGCAATGGAAGTAATAGTAACAATAACGTCCAGCCCTTCACACTTTCTAAGTACTTTCCATCATTCTGACTCAGTTAATCCTCTCAGTAACTTTGTGAAATAGATATTGATACAGTCTCCATTCCATAGATGAGGAAGGTCAGAGCTAAGATATCTGAGGTCACACAGCAATGAACCCAAATTATTCTAGTGCCAAAGCCCATATTCTTTTTTTTTAATTTTTTATTTCTTATTAACATATAATGTATTATTAGCCCCAGGGGTACAGTTCTGTGAATCGCCAGGTTTACATGCTTCACAGCACTCACCATAGCACATACTTTCCCCAAAGTCCATAACACAACCACCCTCTCCCTACTTCCCTCCCCCCGGCAACCCTCAGTTTGTTTTGTGAGATTAAGAGTCTCTTATGGTTTGCCTCCCTCCCAATTCCATCTTGTTTCATTTTTTTCCTTCCTTATCCCCCAAGCCCCCCACTTTGCCTCTCAACTTCCTCATATCAGGGAGATCATATGATAATTGTCTTTCTCTGATTGAATTAGTTCACTCAGCATATTACCCTCTAGTTCAATCCATGTTGTTGCAAATGGCAAGATTTCTTTTTTTTTTTTTAATTTTTCATTTTTCTACAAAGCCCATATTCTTCATGAGTACATGATGGTGCCTTCCAGGTAGGTGCACCCAAAATAACAACATAGGGAAAAGACTAATCAAACCAAGCTTGGGGAGATGCACCATCTGCCGTCTTGGAAATGGGGGAGGAACACCACAGAGAGGGGCACCATTGCAGACTCTCTGTCTTAACAAGCTCCCCAGGCCCACTGAAGTTTGAGAACCACTGGACCAGCACTCACCCCAATAATTCAGGGTTGTTTACTTAAACAAGTAGCACTGCTTTAATTAACTGGATGATTCCATGATCTTGCCCTTTAGAGGTGAATTTTAAAGGGTGCCCATTGATTACCTCTTTACATGTTTGATAACCTGTTCACCGTT
>ML110439.1:0-16823 GCA_003697995.1 Taxidea taxus jeffersonii
CTCTCTCTCTCTCTCTCTGAAATAAAGAAATAAATCTAAAAAAAACAGTGCTCCGGAAATTTGCCTTGAGAAGTTGTGTCTGCGGGAGTTGTGGCCCTCAACCTGGGCCCCCAGATGAACACAGGTGGGGCAGATCCAAACCCCAAACGACCTGATTAAGAGCACTGACTTAACAGTCACTTAACAGTGACTGACTCACTGTTCTGCTAAAGAAACGAGACTCAGGAATGAAGTGGTTTATCTAACATAATGTATCTAACTAATTTATTACAGATCTAGTTCTAGAATCCAGTTGTGTTGATGTGCAGTCCAATAGTTTGAAAACTCTTGTTTTCTCTGGTGGAATAAAAGGGCTCCAGGGAGCCACACCTACGTTAATATCAATTCTGCCCCACTGACAACCCAGAGCCCATGTTCTTCCTGCCACCAATTCTTCCTCCTCTTTCCATCTCATAAATATCCTTATTTTCTCTTTTCATTCCCCTCTCTCCCTTAGCAACCACATGACAGGCCTGCAGCTTAATTTAGCCTCATCTTGGGTTCAGATGCTCTCAGAATTCAGACCAGTATTACAAGCTGTCTGTTCACGTCTCCATGCAGTGATCACCCCAGCTCCTCCGGCTGAGTGTGCTCCCCATCAAATGCTATCTTCTTCTCCAAACAGCTCTTCTCCAGACTCCTATATTTCTTTAAAACACTTTTTCGTGGTGTGCCTGGGTGATTCAGTCAGTTAAGTTTCCGACTCTTGATTTTGGCTCAGGTTATGATCTCAGGGTCATGAGATTGAGCCCCATGTGGGTCCATGGTGGGCATAGAGCCTGCTTCCTCCCCACCCCC
Organism: Taxidea taxus jeffersonii; assembly: GCA_003697995.1. Lineage (NCBI taxonomy): Eukaryota > Metazoa > Chordata > Mammalia > Carnivora > Mustelidae > Taxidea > Taxidea taxus. The sequence goes on from ML110439.1 coordinate 838, forward strand.
CCTCCAGCTCTCCCTCTCAAATATATATATATATATATGTATATGTACATATATATGCTTTTTATTTTTGAATAATTATACAAAGATTCATAAGAAGTAACAGAGATAGTACACAGAAGTCCTTTGTAACGTTTACTCAGTCTCCCCTAGTGGTTACATCGGACATGGCTGTAGTACAGTGTCAAAACTGGAAACCGACATCTTAAAACCATCATCACTCTCAAGATACAAAACTAGTCCAACAACACAAAGATCTGCCCCATGCCACCCCTTTATAATCACACCCACCTTCCTCCCTTCCTCATTCCTAACCCTGCCAACCATTGGATTATTCCCCATTTCTATATTGTTGAGGATATTATTCAAATGGAACCCTATATAGTATGTGATCTTCAGAGACTGGCTTGTTATGGTTGGCAAATGAAGTCACCAGAACGATGCTAAGAACAATGGTGTGCAGGTTCTTGTGTGGATATGTTTTCCTCTCTCTGAGATAAAGGTCCAAGAGTGAGGCCATGGGGAATGTATGTTAAGTGTATGTTCAATTTTTTTTTTAATTTTTTCTTTCCATTTTATTGAAATAGAGTTGTCCTCCAGCACTCTGTAAGTGTGGTATACAGCATAATGATTTGACTTACATATTGTGAAATGATTACAACAATAACCCGAGTTAACATTCTTCATCTCATGTAGTTACAAAAAATTTTTTTTCCTTGTGATGAGAACCTTTAAGGATTTATTCTCTTAGCAACTCTCAAATACCACACAGTAGTGTCTCTGCTCATTTTGTACATTACATCCCTAGTAGTTATTTATCTTATAACTGGACATTTGTACCTTTTGGCCACCTCATCCAATTCTCTCAACCAAACCCTCACCCCTGATAATCACAAGTCTGACCTCTTTTCTTTTAAAGGTTTATTTATTTATCTTTAGAGAGAGAGAGAGAGAGACAGAGAGAGCACAGTGGGAGGAGCAGAGAGAGAAGGAGAGAGAATTTCAAGCAGACTCCACACTGACCTCAGGGCTCAATTCCATGACCCCAGGATCATGACCTGATGGAAACTAAGGGTTGGACGCCCAACTGACTGTGGAACCTGGGTGCCCCAATCTCTTTTCTGAGCATAAATAAATAAACACACACACACACACACACACACACACACACACACACACACATTCACTGGAAAGGATATATTTATGGTAGATAAGCACATTAAAAAACCATATATATGTTATATATAGGTTAGATCATAAAGTATCAAACAGTATTTTTATCTTTCTTTGTCTGGCTTATTTCACTTAAGTTGTTAAAGAGACTACAAAACTTTTCCAGAATGGCTGTAACATTTCACATTCCCATCAGCAGCAGGTTCTCTACCTCTTGCCATAATTTGATACTCTTAACATATTTTATGTATCTGTTTTGATAAATGTGTGGTAATAACTCATCAGGGTCTTCATTTGCATTTCCCTGATGATTTGTGATGCTGAGTATTTTTTCAGTGCATATCTATCATAAATATAACCTCTTCAGTGAAATGTCTCTTCATGTACTTGTTTTCTAGTACGATTGTTTTTATACTGTTGACTTCTGAGAGATTTTTGTACATGCTAGATAAGAGTCCTTTGTCAAATATGTGGTTGCAAATATTCTTTTCTGTCTGTAGCTTGTCTTTTAGATTTTTCAGCAAGGTCCTTTGCAAATCAAACATTTCAAATTTTGACATAGTCCAATTTATTGATTTTTGTCTTTTATGAATTGCACTTTTAGTGTCATATCTAGGACGCTTCACTGAGCTCTTCTACATTTTCCTCTAAAAGTTTTATATAATTTGATGTTTTATATTGAAATCTATGATGCATATTGAGATACACTTTGTGTAAAGTCTGAGTGTTAAGCCGAGATTCTTTTTTTTTAAAAATATTCAATTGCCCTAGGACCATTTGTTGAAAAGACTATCCTTCATTGCACTGCTTTTAAATCTTTGTCAAAAATCAGTGCTGTATGGGATGCCTAAGTGGCTCAGTTGGTTAAGGTCTGATGCTCAATTTTGGCTCAGGTCATGATCTTGGGGTTGTGAGAATGAGCCCCATGTTGGGCTCCATACTCAGTGCAGTGTCTGCTTGAGACTTTCTCTCTCCCTCTTCCTCTGTCCCTACCTGCCATGTGTGTGCGCTCGCTCTCTCTCTAAAACAAATAAATAAATAAATTAAAAAAAAAATCCGTGCTGTACTTGTGTAGGTCTCTTTCTAGGCCTTCTACTCTATACCACTGATCTATGTGTCCATCCTTCTGTGAATACCACCAGGTTTAAATAAATAGTCACACCTGGGGCACCTGGGTGGCTCAGTGGGTTAAGCCTCTGCCTTCGGCTCAGGTCATGATCTCAGGGTCCTGGGATCGAGCCCCATATCAGGCTCTCTGCTCAGCCCTGCATCGGGCTCTCTGCTCAATGGGGAGCCTGCTTCCTCCTCTCTCTGCCTGCCTCTCTGCCTAATTGTGATCTCTCTCTGTCAAATAAATAAATAAAGTCTTAAAAAAAAATAAAAAAATTAAAAAAAAATAGTCACACCTGCATACTAGTCTTCAAATTGGGTAAACTAATTCTGCCTGTTTTACTCTGTTTTTTTCCTCCAAAATTGTTTTAGTTATTGTAGTTCCTTTGCCTTTCTGTATAAATTTTAGAAAAACTCTGTCTATACCCACAGAAAATCTTCCTGCGATTTTGACAGAAGTATTAAACATGCATATAGATTTGGAAAAAATAGTCATTGTTACTAAGTTGAATCTTCCAATCCATGAACACAACGTGTCTATTTATTTAGATTTTCTTTCATTTCTCACATGAGCTTTGCAGTTTTCAGCATATAAGGCTGGTATATGGTTGGTTTTTGTTTTTGTTTTTTTTACGATTGATGCCTAAGTATTTTATTTTTTTGAGTGACTATAAATAGTCTTGTATTTTTTATTTTAATTTCCAAATGTTCTTCACTACTGCATAGAAATATAAACGACTTTTGGGTTGTTAATTTTATATCCTGTGATGTCACTTATTAGTTCCAGAAAGGTTTTGGAGAATTTGGGGGGATATATCCCCCTAAATTCTATATACATACATATATATGTATATACGCACACACACACACATATATATAGCAAATGATGTCATCTGCAAATAAGGGCAATTTCATTTCTTCTTTTAGGATCTGTATGCTTTATATTTCCCTTTCTTGCCCTATTATATTGGCTAGAACTCTCACTGCTTTGTTGAATAGGGGTAGTAAAAGTAGATATCCTTGCTCCCAATCTTAGGGCAAAGGCACTCAGTTTTTCAACATTAAGTGTGATGTTAGTTACAGAGTTTTGGTAGATGTCTTTGTCAGGTTGAGGAAGTTCCCTTCTACAGCTTGTTTTCTTGGAATTTTCATTGTGAATGGGTATTAGACTTTGTCAGACATCTTTTCTGCATTAATTGATACCGTTATGTGATTTTGCTTCTTTGGCCTGTTAATATTACAGACTACATTGATTGGTTTTCATATATCGTCATCAATAAATCCCACTTAGTCATAATATGTAATTCTTTTTATATATAGTTGAATTCTATTTGCTAATACTTCATAAAGGAATTCTGTACCTGTATTCATAGTGTTTGGGTTTCCTTTTTTGTACTACTGTTTTCTGGTTTTGATATCAGGGTAATAATTCATAAAAAGAACTGGGAAGTGTTCATCTATTTTCTGGAAGACATTGCCTCTTAGCCTTTCTTTCTTTCATTCTTTCTTTCCTTCATTCTTTCTTTATTCTATTTTCTCTGTTATTCAGATTGGGGAATATCTGTTTCCTTATTTTCAAGTTCACTGATTTTTCTCTTCTCTTTCCTCCATTTTGATGTTAAATACATTCACTGAGATCTGTCTTTTATTTCTAGTGTTTTTTAGTTCTAAAATTTCCATTTCATTTTTATTTATATCTTCTATTTCTCCATTGAGATTTTCTTCTTTTTCATTCGTGTCAAATGTGTTCAGAATTGATCATCCATTTTTATGATGACTGGTTTAAAATCCTTGTCAGGTAATTCTAAGATACCTTAGAATGTCTACTTAATGTAGACATCTATTGTTTGATTTCTTTCACTCAAGTCGAGATTTCTTTTTTTTTATTCTTTGCATTATGAGTGATTTTTTATTGAAACTTAGACATTTTGTGCCTGATGTCATGAGACTCCGAGAAAGAAGAGGCAGATGAAATTCAGGGAACTCAGCACCATGCCATTCTTCAGGCTCTGAGATCCCTAGTGGATCTGCCTCTTTCTCTCCACTTTGCAATCTCCTTGTCTTCATTTTATACATAACGTCTGGTGAATTTTAGCTCTGCCTAGCAGAAAAGGACAGTTACTCATGCTGTATCTTTCTAGAAGAAGAAACCCACATTTCTTTTAACTAAGCCATCTTTCTCCTCATTTTAGGAGTCATATCTGGCTCCTTCATTTCCCTCTATTTCCGATGCTGGAACATTGATTCCACCCCTCATTACTCTATGAGTTAAAAGTATAGTCCTTTCCACATTCTGTGCCTTTGTCCTGTTCAGAAACTGTTCATTATCTCTTGCTTGAATTATTTAAATGCCTTTCTTGTTAGTCTCTAAACTGACAGTCTCTCCCTTTCTGCTAGTCTCTACTATTCTATAGATTGTGGCCAGGTTTATTTCCTTAGGCATAAGTCACTGTCCTTTCTTTCTTTTCCTCCATGACCTTAGACAGCTTATCAGTGGCTATTCAGGAAAACTCAATCCTTATCTTGGGGTTCAAAGCCATCTATGTTATGGCTCCTCTTTCTGTTTACAGCCTTATCCTCCTCTGCTCTTGCACACAGTCTGATGCTATAACACAAGGACATCACTTTCAGATCCCAGACATGTGTTGTGCAGTTTGACACTGGGCCTTCAATCATATATTCCCTCTGCTTGGAATCCCCCCACCCACCCACTTGGGTCAGATCCCAGTGCCTCAAGGAAATCTTTCTTGATCACCCAAGTCAGAACCAATACCTCTCTCCATCAACAGCTATGGCCTTTTGCTCACAACTCTCTTTAAACATATTTTCAATCCAGGGGGCCTGGGTGGCTTGGTTGGTTAAGCACTCAACTCTTGGTTTTGGCTCAGGTCCTGATCTAAGGGTCATAAGATTGAGCCCCAAATCGGGGTCCACACTGGTCATGGAGCCTACTTAAGAGTCTCTCTCTCTTTTCCTCTGCCCCTCCCCCTGCCTTCTCTCTCTCTCTCTCTCAAAAACAAAACAAAACAGAACCCAAACAAAAACAAAGCAAAACATATTTTCAATCCATCTCATAGCTACAAGACAGAATGTACAGTTTATGCAGGGTCTCTCCTTTGGTACAAAACCAGGCCTTCTTGGCTTAGTGGTCCAGGGAAGAGAGAAGCCCGTCAGTGGAGGGCAAGACTGGAGCTGGCTTCATTCGGAAGCAGGAGGTATATCAGTGAAACATTTGCTTAGTTCTGGTAAAATGTGCTGATTTCAGAAGATTTTGTCCTATCCTGGGCTTCTCTGGAGGTCCAGAGAAGGAAACTTTAGAGATATGTCTGCCATGCTTGTCATGAAATCAGTTTTGGAGATGTTCTAGATCAAAGCTCCTCTGCCCTTCATTAAGTCTACCTATCATGTCTGTAATCTGGACAGTTCATCCTTTGGGGTGCTGGTGCTTTCTCTGTACAGGGGGTGGTGGCAGCAAAGGGAGCAAGGGAAAATAGAAATTGCTTAAGTCTTAGCTCTGCCCCTTACTGGCCATGTAAATTCTGGACATATTATTTAGCTTTGTACCTCACATTCTTCATCTGCAAAATGGGGATAATTATAGAACCTACAGAGAATCACACAAAAATGCTTAGTACCATATTTAGCAATCCAAAAATGTTAATGATGACCATTTTCAATGTTTTCCACCTAAGTATCTTGAAGAGTAGAATATTCATGAGGCCTGGGACCATACCCTAAAGTAGCCTCTACTTGGAAATTTCTTTTGGGCATAAATAAATATTTCTGCAAGTTTTGCACTCCCCACCATTCATAGAGTTTGTTTGTTGAGTTCGTTTTAATATCTGGCTATTTCTTCTGTAAAAATATTTAAGAGAAAGGTAGATTCTAGAAAGAAAGATAATTTTATGTTAGAGCCTTGGTGCAGGGCGAAGCCTCTCAGTGACACACTCCTATAGGCCAAGGTGAACATTCCCAGCAAGCTTTGGTTGCACCAAAGACACAGAACACTGAAGCCCATACCAACACCACAAAGTGTTCCTCACTGATGAGTTCTCTGTGGGACTGATGCAACTCCTATAACCTCCTTGACTGACCCTCCCTAAACTGAGATTCACAACATCAATCCCCCTTTCCTCATCTGGGAGAGCTGGCCCTTTGTTGGATGTGTGGAATGTAAGCAATGTGGCACGGAGATAAAAATCTTGGCTTCTATTTCCTGGCTATGATCATCAATAAAATAGGGCAGAAGAGAGCTATAATCTAATGCACTATATTACTGTAATTAGAGCTTCACGCATAGAGCTCTCTCCCGCCTTCCCTCCAAAATAATGAAACAGTTTAAAATAAATAGTAGTGACTTTATTCTCCATCATGTGGTGTTCAGTGATTGGGTAATTATGGTAACAGGATACAGTTAGTGGATGTTGAGTTCAGAACGTAAGAAAAAGATTTGGGGAAAAACACACACACAAGGGAGAGAACTAGAGAACTGTAGCACTGTGGAGCTAGGAGGCAACCTGGCAATTGTGTACCTTATACCCCCACTCACAAAAGAAGAAACAAGAGACTCAGAGACTGCAAATGTGAGGCATTTAAGGCAGAGGTGGAGTTAGAACGAAAACCCGCTTCCTCTCTCTTGTTCAATATTCATTTCAAACCACATGTTGTCTCCGGGAAAGCACACAAGGCAGAATATTCTAGAAAGCTTTCCACATGGCAAGTAGACTTTGCCCCCCACACCTGCTGAGGTAGAGGACAACACTTCTGTGACTTAAACGATTGTATGTCCTTTCATTGTCTGTGGACTCTGAAAAGTCATGGCCACTGAATGTCAACAACAACTAGCCCTGAACATTTGAAACATTTTGTTTTCTCCATTTTGTTCCTTTGATGTAGCAGAGAGGAAAAATTAGCAAGTGCACAAATTAAGATTTTGTTTAACTTGCTCTTGATGAGGCTAATTGTTTATTTTCAGTTAGATTTTATTTCTGTTATTACATTGGGAACATCAGATAAATTGTCGAATTTCTCATAATAATGTTTACATTTCTTAGTGCTGCGCCACATGTAAGAAATTCAGGAAATGTCAATGCTTTTTGTAATGAAAGCACAGGGATTTCCAAAAAAAAAACAAGCTCTTGGGACAAAAAAGAAATGGACTCCAGCCTGCAGACATGTAACGGGTGCAGATTGACACAAACATGCGCCATTTCCCCCCCCCTTGGTGTGTTGAACAGAAACATAATCATAGCCAAATCCCCCACATGCCCCCCTCTCCTCTTCTCCTCCTTCCTGTAGAAAAGGAGAGACGGATGTAGCCAGAGGGAAGGGAATGAGCTCATCCCTGCCTCAAATCGTCACTGACTGTCATTTGCTACTCAACCCCAGAAAGGCCACACCTAGGGCCTGGGGGAAGGGATTTCCTCCTTCCTACCCTGTCCAGTCACCACCCAGCAACACATGGGCCCTGCCATGGCTAAACCCAACCTGAACGAGGTGGACATGGGAACTTCTATTCTGCCTCTGATGAGAACATGTGCCACCTGGAAAAGAGCAGAGCCAGTCACTGGTGGTTGCTGGGCAGGAAGCAGCAATGCAGTTGGGAGACCTTCTCTACAGAAGTAAGATTCATGCTGCTGCATCCACAGATAAAGATGCCACTAAGAAGCAAATTTCTCATCAAAGATAATGTTCTCTATGTTCTTTCCTGCTCCAACTCCAACTCTCTCTGAACCCTGAAATGGAGCTGGGGCTCATAGGTCTTGATGAACAGAATCACTCAGATGTCAAGGTGAGATTAGGAAGATATCAGGATGGCTGTTGAGACCAAGGATGTAAACATGGGAAGACCCCCTCTTTGTGGGCAGCTCTGCCTTCTCCTTAGGGCCATCGGATAGTGCCACCAGCACATGGCCCAGTATGGGAGGTGGGTTCACCCAGATGCCATACTATGGCCATATGCATTTCCACAGTCCCTTCCCAACACAAAGTGTTTTGTCAGTCAAAGTTCTGTCAACTGCCCAGTGGTAGGGCAGCTGCCATTGTCTTCATTCACTTGTGAGGAAACTGAAGCCCGGGAGGCTAGCACACAGTGAGTCAGCTCATAGAAAATTCTAGATTGTGTGCTAACTTTCTGAAGGCTGCTCTCTTCCAGACACTTGATAGTACCTTACCTAATTGGTTTTCTTGTCTGTAAAATGGGTTGAAGAATGGCATCTCCCTCATATGGTGTCATAAAGACTAAATGAAATGACATTGCAGAAATGTTTAGCATGGTGCCTGATGCATAGGAAGTCTTCAAGTTAAGGGTTAGGGGTCCCTTTAACATCCTTACTAATATCTGTTATAACCACCTTACAAATCAGGAGACTGAGGCACAGTCAGGAAAATGACTCACTCAACCAGCATGGTAAGTGGCCTAGTGAGGCCTCAGAGGCAGATCTGTATGACACCAAAAGCTTTCCAATCAAGAACACAATGACTTCCAGAGCTCGTGTTGCCTGTTGGCAAGTTCTGTGCCCTTTCACAGACCTGTTCATCCTGATTTGAGACCAACACAGAAAGTGTCATAACCTGGTTTGACAAGCAAACACAAAGCCTTCTACCTCCGAAAGTACGTAACGATTTGTCATTGCACACACAGACATTCAAGCAGCATGTTCCATGAAGACTTTGATGACATCAACAAAGAAGCCCTCCCCAGAGTCCTCGAGGAGGCTAAGTGCTTCTGAAGTAGAGTAGGGTGTCTGAGGCTAATAATTAACATGAATGTCCAAAGACTGTTCTCAACAGCATTCCTATGACTTCAAAAATTTTCTGTCATTATTACATAACTCCTAATTCAGTTTCTTTCTTTCTTTCTTTTTTTTTTTGATAAAATGTCAAGTAGATTTAGCAAAAAATTGGGGGAGAAAACCCTTTCTTCTAGCTACAGCTTCTCGCATGCTACAGGTATTTCACAAACATACAATGTATGAATAAAATGATGATGAATGAATGAATCTATTTTGTTCTTGTGAATTGGCTCAAAGAGCCAGTTTTACAGAGGTTAACTAAAAACTTCCTCCCTGAGAGGTCACAAGCGTCCAGTAATGCTTTGCCAAAAAGCTCATTGTCTACATTTTAGACACATCTGATGCAAGGATATCCCCCCATGAATGTGGCCAGAGACTCAGGCGTGTGTTAGAGCAGCCAAGCGCTCACACCTGCTTTGTAAGCATCCAACCTGAGCTTGAGTAGAAGGCACCCATGCTCCTGTTGGACCCACAGCTTGGGCAGGGGACACACTTTCCTTTGGTGTTATAGCCATTTGGTGCCATTGGCTGGGAACTGGCCAGTTCTGATCTCATTTCCACCCACCAACGATTCTTCAAAAGAATCAACATACTAACAAGATCGACAGGCCGCCCCTCTACGACATGACACATGCTTTGCTGGGAGCTCCATTACCGAGAAGTTCTCAAGTGCAAAGAACCGCTCTCATTGGAACGTCGGAATCAGAGTCTTGGCTTTATGATCTCAACAGGGAATGTTTCTCCTCCCTCCTTAACTGTAAAAGTGGCAGTGCAGATCCCACTAAACGGAACCCAGGTACACAGAAGAAGTTGGTGAGAGCACTTTGTAAACAATGAAGAGATAAGCTGGCCTGTCTCCAAAAACTATTGCCACCAACACAGGGGCAGAAGAAAGTTCACTGGGTGCAACCGGATGGCCCATGGCTTGGAAAGAAAAATATATGCTTTGTCCTCAGCAGCTAGTAACTTCAGGTGCTTTTATGCACCCCACTATATATATATATATATATCGGATATATTAAGCTGGAGTTGCCCCAAAGTTCGTCATTTTTGTGCCTGTCACCTTCTGTGCCCTTTCACAGACCTGTTCGTCCTGATTTGAGACCAACACAGAAAGTGTTGTAACCTGGTTTGACAAGCAAACACAAAGCCTTCTACCTCAGAAAATGCGTTACGATTGCCACCAACATTGGCATAGACAGCTGAATCTCGCCTATTATAATTTACCTACTATTTCTTTTCACATCAAATTGAAATTAACTTTCTTGCTGTACATTTTCATCAATAAACCACAGGTTTGACATGCTGGTAACACATACGTCTGTGCTGCATACCATATATGGGGAGACACTGTAATTAGAAAAGATCATTCCACTGCTCAACCCAAGACAGAGGAGGAAAGGGAGCTGGCCAAAACCTCATGAGTTGGCACAAGGAATGACTTGGATGTTCCCTAAGCTGAGCAAAAAAGCAGCCCTAACACCTGAAAAGGAACTTCGAACTCTAATTCATTATCTACCCACATATAATAAGGATTATTTATGTTCCTATCACACTTTACAGTTTTAACAACACATTCATGATCATTTTACATGGGGTCCTGTCTGCAAATGTGGCAGCAGGTGGGGTGGCTGATACCATCCTTTCACATGAGGGGCTCAGGGGTGTTGGGGGATTTGTATGAGATCATGTTAGAAATAAGGAACAGCACCAGTAATGCCTCTGTCTTCAGCACATTTCACTGCACCCTCCTCCGGGGGAACAATATTTTTGCTAGGACTGCTTTGCCTTCTTTAGGCAGAAAAACTCTCCCTGCCAGTTTTTTGGGTTTTTGTTTTTGTTTTTTTACCTATCTGCTCTTCTACCTGCACATCCATTTATCCATCTAACTATCTATCTTCCCATTTATCCGGCCAGCCAGCTACCCATCTACCCACTTCTCCATCCATCCATCCATCCATCCACCCATGGCTCCAACCATCCATTCTTTTATCAGCCCTTCTAAGCATATACTCACATCCATCCATTCATCTACCCTCCATCCACTGATCTAGCCAACTGCTTAACCATTTTCCCATCCATCCATCCATCCATCCGTCCAGTTTCGGGGGACCTTCTTTGTGCTTGTCACTCACTATACAGAGCACTGGAACTACCTGCCAGTTTTTATTCTTATAAAATGAAGAATGTTCATGGTGAACTGGGATGGCAATATCCACATCAATTTCTTGTGATTTGAAATTCTACTGCAGATTTTCCCTGATCGTAGCAAAACACAGTAATATGCTCTACTTCTTCCTGTCAAATGAAAGAAGATACTTGGGAGTGGGACAATAAAAGAAGCAGGAAAAGATGTGGTTAGTAAGAGTCCTCTCCTCCGTAAGTACATTGGAAATACAATATTTATGGTTACATCGTTGGATCACTTTAGATGAAAAGGGCACACTTCCAATTACTTCACACGAGTATGAAGTCCAAATAATTAGAAATATATCCCTGATAGAGTCTTGGAACTTTCTGGAAGAACAAATTTAAGCAGCTAGGTATTTTCTCGGCAGCCGTTCAGAGTCAAGACTCATTTATCTTCATGATTGCCCTCTGTTTGGGAATTTTAATTCCCTCATTTCAGAGCTCAGGACAGCAAACCAATGATCAATGATGCAGGTGGCCTAACATATTGAGAGCCCATAAAGGGATGTGTCTCAAAGCAGATAAAAATAGAACTCCAAAAATCATGTAGAACAGAGTGAGACAAAACAGGAATCTATTATCAACCAGTATGTAAAAGAAAGAAAAAACTCAAACATGCAAAATAAAGAAAGAAAACATGGGAGATTTCCAAAGAAAAAATAAAACAAAACTTGAACACTCCTGTAAGAATTTTTGAATTTATCCCAAATAGCTGTAACTTCAACCCACTTGTTTTCATCACACTTTCCCTTCACTGATGACTTCCTTATCAATGAATGAAGTAAGGTAATGGTTCTCAAACTTCAGTGCACATCAGAATCACCTGGAAGGCTGGTTAAAACACAGCTGGCTGGAAACCACTCTGAGTTTCAGATTCAGTAGGTCTGGGGCAGAACTCAAGAGTATGCCTTTCTAAATTCCTGGGTTATGCTCCTGCTATGGTTGATCTGGGGACCTCACTTTGAAAAGCACAACAGACAACCTCTAGTCCTTGTCTTTTCAGCTGGGTGTGACTCTAGGGACCACTCACCAGTGAATGCCACTCTGAACACCACATTTCTCTTGCTTTCCCAGCCATCTTGCCTCTCCATTTTAGAAACCTAGGGTTCTTCAGGATGCTATGCTAGGCTTCTCTGTCTTTCACTGAAATCTTCCTGAGCAACCTCGTTCACTCGGAAGCCTTTCATTAACCACATACATCTGGTGGCCCCCAGGTTGCTGCTCCAGCCTGACACTATGTGAGCTCCCCATGGGTACAACATGTTGTCTTGTTCAGTGTCCAGAACATGTCTGGAACATAGACTGTGCAACATAAACACCTATTACAACTTCCTCATAGATATTTCCACCTGCATGTCCCACCGGCTAGCAAGCAACTGACATTAAATATATTCGGAAAGAAATACATCAGAGAAGGATATTATACAAACTAGATTCCTTCCCTGTATTTCCAGTGGTACCACCATCCACCCATTCTGTACGATCTAAGAAATCGATGGGTCATCCTTGAAGTCTTGCACATCAAACACCAAGTTGTGCTGACTTCACTTTCTAAATCTCTTTCAGGTCGTTCCATTCCCCCTGACCCCATTCCCATTGCCATTGCCTCGTCAAAGCCATGCCAGCCTCCCACCCAGTCCATCCTCTGATCTCTGCACCAGGCAGTCAGCTGAGAGATGGGATCTCATTCTGCACTCCACGACTAAAGCCAGCCCTGTCCTCCCTGATGTGTTTTTGCTCCTCAAACCCTCCATGTGCTCTCATTTCTGAGCCGTGGCTCGTGAGATTCTTTCCACCTAGAATACTCTTTCCTTTTCTTCCCCCTACATGTCCTTCTACTCATTTTTTAGCTCCCACTTTAAACATTCAGATCCTCCAAAAAGCCTTCCCTTCCTCTCTCATAAAAACAGAACAAAATCCCCAAATTGGGACATGGCTTGCCTTGAATTCCTATGACCTCTCTACCTACAGAGACCGTATCACCCCTGCTTGTTTAACTACTGGCCTTGTTTTTTCTCCGGGGGGAAGGCTTATGTCTGTGTCGTCCTGGGTCCAGGGCCTGGACCTGATCATATTTGCTGAAGGAATAGGCCAACCAGATTTAACAGGGGGAGACATCATAAAAGAAATTATTTTTATATGTTGAGAGGCATCAGAGAAGCAGTATGTCTGGAATGGGCACGGGGAAACACTCGAGGATGATGGGAATATTTCGTACTTTGTTCTGGGTGGAGGTAACATGAGGGTATACCTACATAAAAATTCAAGCTATACCCTGAAGAGTGGTGCATTTTACATATGTAAAGCGTACTTCAATAAAAGAAGTGAATTATTTTTAAATTGTGGTATAACTCATATGGGGATATAAAAATTCATATAGGTTAAAACAATTCATGTGGGATGTGACCCTGGAATTCAGTTACAACCCAAGGCACAGAAGTACTGAAAGATGCTAATTATTTCCCAAAGATCCAGAACAAAAACATGGTGAGGGGTTTTTTGTTTGTTTGGGTTTTGGTTTTTTTTTGTTTTTGTTTTTGTTTTTTTTGAGAAGAGGAGAGAATGGGGTGGGGAGGAGCAGGGGGAAAGGGAGAAAGAGAATCCCAAGCAGGCTCCATGCCCAGTGCAGAGCCCTAAGGGGGCTTGATCCTATAAGCCCCATATCATGACCTGGGCTGAAACCAAGACCTGGTCGCTTAACCCACTGAGCTACCCAGGCACCCCTTCCTTAAGTCTGTTCTAAAAATGTACTTGCTTTAGATCAACTACACTGTACTTAAATTTGGGGGCCTGAAATATTTTTAGGGAAAGAAATGATTTCAAAGTCATTCTCCCCAGAATCACAGATACCCTTTAAAAAAAACCCCATTTCACAGGTGCACCTGGGTGCAGTCGGTTGAGCACCCAGATCTTGGTTTCCGCTCAGGTCGTGCTCAGGGTCATGATCTAAGGGTCATGAGATTGAGCCCCACGTCGAGCCCCACATCAAGCCTCATGTCAAGCCCTGGACTGGGCTCTGTGCTCAGCACAGAGTCTGCTTAGGACTCTCTCTCTCCCTCTGCCCCTCTCACCTCACTCTCTCAAATATATAAATAAATAAATAAATAAATAAATACCCATTTCACAAATTAGAGAGACCATAGTCTAATAGGGTACATGGAAAGTTCGAGATTCATTTTCTAACTAATAGGCAAAAATGCAGAGCGTCTAGGATCTTGTGTTCTGCAATTTACTTTTCATGAGAAGATCTCTGTGCTTGTCATGATGGGCTTCCTAACAGCCCCTCTGACTCTGTTGTTTGCCCTGACTGCTCAGCAGTCCTTTGGACCCGGTAAATGCCAGTTTTGAAACACAGCAATTAAAGCATTCTTCAGGTAGGGTGAAAAGCACCCAGGAGAAGCACGATGCATCCAAAAATAATGACATCTACAGCCACTAACCACTAAAAGGGCGCTTTCTACACTTCAAGCAAAAGTCATTGCCTTCAGCCCTTTCGGGTGATTTTTCTACAAACGTACATGTTTTGCTTCTGTTCTTGGTATTATTTTAGCCAAAGTTTCATTTTCCTTATGCCTCTCTTTGCTAATGGTATGTTTACATTCAAAATTTAAAGGAGAGAAGGATTTAAAACTCCTGATTATTTAATTTAGTGAAGATATGACTTTAGCCATCCTCATTATTCCCAAGTGAGAGGGGAAACAATTTTAATATACAAAACCCTTTCCAACACCAGAGTTGAAAAACTGAAAGCTTGCCAGTCATCCCAGTCTGACTGTGCGGAAGGGCGCACTACCATGGTCCTTTTCCTGGTGGGAAAGCCGAGGTAGCTAACTGGCAAAGGAAAGAGGACCCAACATTCCGGGGCAGGGGTACTTATTCCTAATTTGGAGCACCTTGTCGCGGTTTCAAAGTATCACCCAGGAAAAGGAAATAATCCGATAAAGTTGACGTTACCCAGGGAAATGAGAGGGGAGGGGAGGTCGGGGGCCGCTGGGATGGGCGACGGGCAGAGATGGTGATGGTGATGGTGGTGATGGTGACGGTGGAGGCGATGGTGGCGGTGATGGTGATGGTAATGATGGTGACGCTCGCCGGCTCCTCTCCAGTTTCTCCATCACTGCCTGTCCTCTCTGCCTCCGTCCCCGCGTGGCCTCTGCCCGGAGAAACACAGCCGCCAGGATTTGCACCCAAGCCGCACGTCCTCGGGCGCAAGGCTGCGGCGCCCGCCACCCCGGCACACCGGCACCCCGCCGCGCCCCCCCGCGGCCGCAGCGCCTCGCAGGGCGCGCACCGGCCGGGCTCCCCGCCAGCGCGCCTAGCCCGCCCGGCTGGCCCCGCGCCCCCCGGCCCGCTCCCCGCCGAGCCCTCGCGGCCCCGGCCGCGGTCACTTACGCCAGCGCTGGGCCCCGCCACCCCGCGGCCGCGAGACAAAGGCTGCGCGGCCGCTGCGCCGCCGGCTGCTCCTCCGGCCGCCGCTGCCGGGGACCCGGAGGAGGCGAGGGGGAGGGGACAGCGGGGAGGGGACGGCGGGGAGGGGCTACCCGGCTGCAGCGGCCCAGACTCCGCTCCTGCTCCCCCCCGCCCGCCGCCCTCCGGGGCGCGGTGCTCGCCCAGTCCTCGGTCCCGAAAACCTCCCCCAAGGGGCCGGGGTACCGCCCCTCGGGGGGCGGGGTGGGAGGAAGAGGAAGAGAGACGGGGGCGCGCGCGCGCGCGCCTGTGTAT
>ML110439.1:16833-52645 GCA_003697995.1 Taxidea taxus jeffersonii
TGTGTGTGTGTGTGTGTGTGTGTGTGTGTGTGTTCCCTCCTCCCAGTCATCATCCTCTCCATCCACCCCCGCAGCCCCGAGCCATCTCAGGAAAATGCCAGCCTCTGCCGCACCTTACAACTCTGGAGATGCTCCCACCGACCTCCTTGCCGTCCACGCACCTCTCCTCCTGACGTCCAATCATTTTATGAAGAGCAAAACTGAGACCTGGAAGGTGAAGTGCCCAAGGACGCAAGGACCGTGAACCCTTTCCGGGTGGGACCCACATCCCACCTGTTTTCCACACCCCCCCCCCCCCCCCGCTCCCGCCGCTTGCTTAGCTCCAGTCGCTGGCCCCCAGCAGGACCGGGCAGGCTGGAAGGTGGGCACCAGGGAAGGCGACCCCCTCATGCACCTGCGGGGAATGGGGAGGCTTCCATTTCCGGAAGAAGTACCACTTTCCTTTGGCTCAGTCATTAGCATCTTGTTAAGAATAGTGGCTTTGTTTTTATCTTTAAAACTTTCACTATGGAATTAAGAAAAAAAATCAAAAGTAGACTAGTATAAGGAAGCCCTGAGTGCTTGGCTCCAGCTTCAAAGGTTGTAATCCTTGCCATTCTTCCATTTATTCCCCCACTCTTCTCCATCCCCGGGGCTAAGGACTTTAAAAAAACACAATCACAATTTCATTACCCCACTTTACCAAATTAAGAGTAATTCCTTGACACCAGCTGACTGATTTGTTAACAGCTGATGGTTATTTGTTGAGAACTTACCACCAAGCTTGTGTTTAGCGACTCTACTGATGCTGCTCAGCTTCCGTGTGGGCCCTAGGGTTTCCAGAGCCGGTGATAGACAAGGGTTGTCTACATTGTTGCTGGCCTCCGATGACTGATGGAGCAGGAGTTCCATAGTTCTGACATATCAAGGGCGGGTGCTTCTTACTGAATCCCAGGCCCTGGAAAATATTGATTGCAGCCCATCCTTCCAGAAAAAGGCACACACAGAATTCTGATTTAAAGTCAGGGGACTCGGATGTGAGGGCGATCTGGCTGCGACATCTGTCACCCCATTGAGCGCCAGGGTTGATTTGGCTGATCTGGGTGGCTAGGCAGGTGTCCCCTTCCTCTCTCACCACTCCATGTGCGTCCCTCCCGAAACTGCGCGCTCGGTGGAAGAGTAGACCTTCCTCGATAGAGGATAGAGGAGAGACCGTTTTTCAATCCAGGGTATACGAGTAGCTGCCCTCCCCTCCTAGAACCTCCGAACAAGCTCTCAGGGTCCATTTGTAGGAGAACATAGGGTAGTCAAGCTTTCAAGACTTCAGACACATCCAAATGAGGCACTGCACATGGCAGTCAGCCTTTCTAAAAAAATAAAAAACCAACCAACCAAACAAAAAAACCAGGGGACTCAGTTCACTTCTCACAGGCTGCCTTAATCTAACTACAAGTTACAAACTACAGAAGTGCTCTGATATGTCCTTTGCAGTCCCTTGGAGACCCCTAGATGGGATCCTGAGTCTTCAGCTGGGTTCCCCTCTTGTTTGCTGAGAGCTCTGGGGCCCAAGGACAGGAGGAGAACGCTAGAGTATGGGGCGTTTCTCCCCTGGGAGGAGGCTCTGTGTTAAGTCCCATGCCAATGTGGTATGAATCCAGTAACTCTTGCTAGCCTTGTGCTCTTGGGCAAGTTACTTGACATCTCTGTGCCTCTTTTCTCACTGGGGCAAAATAGGGTTGCCATTCCACCTAGCCTTGCTGGGCTGTCAGGGGGCCTTTAGGCACAGTCAGTGTCGGGTTCCTAAAGGTTGAGAAGGTGTTCAGAGCATTCGGACCGGTTGTGCCCACGAAGTGGGAGGACCAGTGGTTGAAACCTGGGAGGACCTCAGCTGCTCCAAACAGTTCACAGCCTCGGGGGAAGAAGACTGAAGGGTCCGTGCCTGCTTCCTGCAGCAGCAGAAGCAGAGCGTACCTGTGACAAAGTGGCTCTTCTCCCCTTGACCGAGGGCCTGGGGAGGCAATGCAGGTGCCTACTGGCAAGCCTCGGTGGAATTCCTCACTACTGTGGGTTTCCTTACTGACAGGGCTCCAGGAAATGGTCTCTGAGATGCTGAAGGGATGCGCTCATTCTCTATCCACCCACCCAACCAGACTGGTCTCAGTCGGTGGAACTTGACGTTCCCTCTCCTACCTTCCCAAGCCTTCCCTCCCTCGCCCGTCACGTCGCCCTGATCATTTCAGGCAGTGGGAAATCTCCCCAGTCGGAGTTCCTGGGCCTGCCCTTCGTCAGTGATTTGTCCCGTTGGTTGCTGTGTGTGTCTCGTGGGCCCGTCTAGAGTGGAAATGTGTTGAGAGGAGAGATTGTCAACAGCTGTCTCAGCATTGCCCATAACAACCTGTTGATTGCCCAACCCAACATCCGTGCAGAGTGCGTCTTCTTTTTTTCTTAAAAGCTTTTATTTATTTATTTATCAGAGAGAGAGAGAGAGAGAGAGAGAGAGCGAGCGAGCGAGCAAGGGCACACAAATAGGCAGAGCAGCAGGCAGAGGCGGAGAGAGAAGCAGGCTCCCTGCCAGTCAAGGAGCCGGATACGGGATGTGATCCCAGGACCCTGGGATCATGACTTGAGTTGAAGGCAGCGGCTTAACTGACTGAGCCACCCAGGCATCCCCAAAGAGTGCTTCTTGTAATGTACATAGATTATTATTCTCCCAAGAGGGTTCAACCCAGGCCAGGATTTCCGTGTCCTGTGGCGAGCCCCAAAACCAGCAGGTCACTTGATCCTGCTTACCTGCCTGCCCTTCCCCAGGGTAAGGCTGGGCCTGAGGAGGAAGGGATATGCCTTGGGGCTGGGGCTTCCCATTCACCCGATTGTGACACTTTTTCTGCATCTTCATCTCCCAGTTGCTCTGTAATCTCATCCCCAAGCTGGCAAGCGTACTATCTCCCCTAGTGCGGGTCTGGATTTCTACAGAGAACTGGCCTTTCTCTTCTCTCTGTACCTTCCCCTTTCTCTCTCTCCCCTCTCCCCCTTCCCTTCCCTCACTTATGCATCTCCTCCTTTCCTATCTCATAATATGGATCGTATTGATTGTTCAAGCCATCCTTGGCCAGCATCAATCAGGGAGGAGGGAGGTGAATCAACTGAAGCTTTTGTAGAATGAGATGGACAGATGAAATATAGTGTCTAGCTGTGCTTGGGGGAGAACGGCCAAACTGTAGGTCCTCTTACAGGATGTAGAATATTTTAGGGATACTCTGACCTTATGGGTCTTCTTGGGCATAAATTGACCGAGGAGCCCTCAGGGTTAAGATGAGACTCAACAAAGAATATTATTAGCCTCCATTTGTTATTTGTGAACAATCTGGCGCTCTGTGCCAGCCGTAAGAGAAAGCTCTCTAACCCATTAAAATGACAAAGAACTTTATTCCCGATAAAGAAATAGAATTTGGTGTAGCTAAATGCAACCCCATACAAATGTGAAGGACAGCTTGGGGTGATGAATGGATTCACGACTATAAAGATGAACTTACAGAAGATTAATAGCAGGGGAGATGTCTAATATCAGGGCTTCCAGCTGTTGATGAAGGCTGAACTTATTGACAGTGAAGATAAGCTCAGATAAAATGGAGAGAAAAATACTTCAAAATAAGCCCAATGCTAGCAGCTAAATGAAGGCAGTAAATGTGTCTGCAGTTACAACCCATTTGTTACGATAGAGATTACAGATGATTATAATGAACAGCAGATTATTAAGTACAAAGTGCCCTGTGCTTCACAAGGAAATTTGGGCCCCTCGCTCCCCCACATCAAAGGAAGTCCACCTGTCCCGACAAGAAAGCTTTCACACACGAGTTGAAAACTAAGAAAATTGAGAACATCATACAGGGTGGGATATGTCCCCTCCCACCGGATCTGGATGGACTTCCTTCTGCTTCATCCTCCACCCATAGAGAAAGGTGGAAGAGTCCATATTTATGAATTTCACATTGTAAAAGGCTTGGTCGGAATGTTTGCCCTCCAGTGCCCCCTCTTGGGATATGCCTACTCAGAGCTTCCAGATGATTCCAGCATCCAGCCTTCAAGTCACCTCCAGCTGTTTGTCTTTCTAGATGAGACCTCAGACATCACGGAGAAGAGACTAGTCACCCCCTCTGTGCCCCATCCAAGTTCATGCCCAAAGAATCTGTGAGCATAAAGAAAAATGGTGGTTTAATGCCACTAAGTTTAGGTATTTGTCATGTAGCAATAGATAACAGGAATACCAAATAAACAAAAATATGCCAGATGTGGTAGGACAGATTTTTGCCTTCAAAAGGCTTATAGTCTTCTCAGAGATCAGCAGGATATAAGCTGAGCAAGAAGGTTGGGGTCTCACTGAATTCCAGGCTGTCCTCTGCCCTTCCCAGCTACACAGGCAAGTGACCATCTCTGTGCCGTGTCCCCACCTGTAAAATAAGGGTGTCATAAAGAGTGAACACACATGAGGCATTTAGAACATGGTGAATGACCCAGAAACGCCAGCCAATATTAAGGTCATCATGTAGCAGGACATATTTACTCTGTGACACGAAGCAGAGAAAGTGTCCCTGAGCCGGGTCATATCATCAGGTGGTTTCTTTTTCAAGAAGAGTAGAGTTGTGTAATGGATTTGATGAATAGGCTCCATGATTTTTTTAAAAGATTTTATTTATTTGGAGAGAGAGGGAGAGGAAGAGCACAAGCAGCAGGAGGGGCAGAGAGAGAGGAAGAAGCAGATTGCCCGCTGAGCAGGGAGTCTGATGTGAGCCTTGATCCCAGGACCCTGGGATCATGACCTGAGCTAAAGGCAGTCGCTAAACCGACTGAGCTACCCAGGCCCCCCTCAGACAAGGATTTTTCAATCGACCTTAGAACAGGGGTACTATGCTATTTTTCCGCTAGAGTTTTATGTGTGCTAAGCACTTAGTCGGTTCTCAGATGATTTCTAATTTGATGATAATGCAATGTAAGTGTCAGAGAGAAGGGACTGGGCTAAGACCCTTTCTTAGGTGTTCCAAGGAAACATGCACACAGTTCTAAAACCACGCCCTGGTCACATGCCTATCTTTTTTGAAAGCTGTTCTCGCTTATAACCACAGGCCATTTCAAGCCAGATTTCAGAAAATGCCTTGCAATTAAAATTTTACACGGCCTGTTGCCACACGCCAGCTTTGTTACTGCTTTTTGTCACTGCCCATTAGAAATAATGACCCTGGCATGGGGTTTGTTACTGGAGTCATTAACCCACCACACCGTTCTGCTACATGAAACAAACCATGCTTCTGCTAAGGTGACCTGGTACATCGTTGTGGTTTTGTTTTTTTTCACTCGTCTTTCTTTTGTTTTTCCTTCTGCAGAGCCTAATGATAGACAATTAAATGAGCAAATGGAAATTGCATGGAAATGTACATTCAAGCTGCAGATGCTGCACGGGGCTAGCTACAGTTGGCTTAGAGTCCAAAACGTGTTTGTCCACTCTTGGGACTGCTCTAGCGACAAAATGGGATTGTATTTGCACAGGGATGTCCCACCTCAGATTCCTTTTATCTGCAGATAAAAGGAATTGCCTTCTCTTCCCGGGGAACCTGTGATGGAGTAGAAAGAAGGTGGGGTTTGGCGTCACACAGACTAGGGCGTTGACTCCAGCTCTGACACTCATTCACTGCGCAACTGGAAGCGAGTTGCTTTAGCTCTTTGAGCCTCAGTTCCTTCACCTGTACAATGGGAATAATAATGGGGCTAATAATACGTCTCTCAGGGTCATGAGAAAAGTCCATGCAACACAAAGTGGTCAAAGCCATTCCTTGTTCATGTGAGTGATGCTTTTCTCATACCACGGCTTTCTGCCTTCCTGGCCAAAACTGAAGGGGGCAAGGAATGATGGTCAAATCCAAGGCCACTCACTACAGGCTGGCCAGTGGCCCTGCCGTGACCTAACTAAAAACTCAGTGGATAGCAATGAACAGCCTCGATCAATGTATTTAAAAAACAGCTTTGTTCAAAGAAATGATTACCTAAGAAGCCCAGAGAGTGGGTGTGGTGGGCAGAATAGCAGCCTCCAAAGATATCCATGCCCTAATCCCTGGGACCTGTGAATTTGTTCTACTTCCCGGCAAAAGGGACTTGGCAGATATGGTTAAGTTAAGGGTCTTGGGATAATGTGGTCACCGTGGGTTATCGGGGTGGGCCCCGTGTCATCACAAGGGTCCTTATAAAAGGGGATTGGGGGACTCAGAGTCAGAGAAGGGGATTTGAGGACAGAAGTAGGGGTTGGGGTGATGTAGAGCCAGGGGCCAATTGTTGCCCCTGGGAGAGGCTCCAAGCCTCTAGGAACTGGGAAGGCAAGGAACTGATGGTCTCCTAGAGCTTCCAGAAGGAATGCAGCCCTGACCACGCCTTGGTTTTCACCTATGATAAGCACTTTTTAGACTTTCAAGGGTCCGATCTATGAGGTAATATATTTATGTTGTTTGAAGCCACTGAAACAGTGGTAACTTGTTACAGCAAAAACTTATCTGTAAAGGGAGGAAGGGGATTGTCATGGGGAAGAAATATCCAAGGTCCAGCGGGCTTCCAGAGGGCTGGCCTCATTCTGGTTCTTGACTTGGGTGGGGGTAACCCAGACAAATGGTGCTCAATTTATAACTACGTGTTCAATGTTAGATTAATGCTATGTACACTTCTCTTCATGTAAGTTATAGTTCATAATGTAAACATTGTTCCAGTGGCTTTTTTACTTGGAAAAATCTGGGATCCAGCAGGAAATAGATGAGATCCTCCCACAGGGTTATTGAAGAGAGTATAAAGGAGCAGATATTTAACAAATGGTGGCCAAGGTTAGGAAAGAAACAAAGGCCAGTTGAGTGGCCTGGGACCAGCAATGGAGGGAGGCTGGAAGAGGCAAAGGGGAAGGGCATTTCCCAGCAGGGAGGGGTAGCTCAGTGGAGAGGACTGCCAGACAGGGGCTGTCAGGGGAGGGATCTCCCAGTCGGGGACAGAGGGGGAATGAGCAGCCCACCCTCCAGTGTCCTGCTCCTGCAGCCCATTGGCTGATCCCACCCAGAAGCCAGAGCACAGGGGCCTGGTTGATGCCTCCCATCCAAGGAGCAGGGTGGACAAGTTTGGTAGGTGGGTCTAGAGGGCCAAAGTAAAATATCCTGGACAGTCTATCCCCTCTTGTCTTTTGTTGGTGTAAAAGTAGTCATAGTCTCTGCAGAGAGGACACCCCAAATTTCATCAGATGCGGTATCACCATGGGCGAGGTCAATTCAGCCATATGCCCATGAGAAACCTAACCTCTTAGCCCTAACAGTGCTCTTCTGATATTGAAATGTAGGTGATGGGGAGAGGGAGAAGGAGAATAATGAACAGAAAGAGATCTGCTGTGTACTCCTCTTCTGTAGCTGGTGATGAGGCTTAACTGGCATTATTACCCGGCTTCTCCCTCCTTCTACACTATGTCCCTTTTCCTATCTGCCAGCGTCTCAGCTGGGTGACAAGCTTCTCTAAGGTGTGATAGTGACCCAGACCTTCATTCCTGAATGAATGGAATCCTTGACTGGACTGCAGTTTTCCAGGATGAGAACAGTTGGAGAGAAGTACCAAGAGGCCATATCCCCAGGAATCCCTTAAGCCAACCCCCTAATCCTCCCTGACCCGCTATGTAACCATGATCCAGGTTTTCCCTGGTAATTAGGATCTGTCACTCTGCTCAGACCAGTGACCCTTTCTAGGCTATTGGTTCAACAGCATGAAGAAACCCAAATGGCCAGGGGCCATTCTCAACTTCTAGTTTAATAGTGCTGTGACTAGGTTCCCTGGTGACGTGGTCCTCTGTCAGGCTCTGGGACTTCCAAATTCACCTGTTCCAAGATCACAGGATGAGAAGGAAAAAGGCCGTCAACTGTTTTTGTTTTTTTGTTTTTTTTTTTTGTTGTTGTTGTTGTTTTGTTTTGTTTTGTGTGAGGAGGGATTAGGTATAAGAGACTCAGAGACACCACCAACTTGACCCTTTGATTTCCTAGACCTATGGATCAGGCTACTGGGACAATGGAGAATTCCATTGCTTGGAAGCACTTGTTATATCCTATAAGACAGACTCCAACAATTCTCAGGGTGTTCCTTCCTTCTGCTACCATAACTTCAAAAGGCCATTCTACCCTTCTATTGAGGCTGCTTCTGGGTGGTGGTGGGCATGGGGTAAGACTAGCCTATTTCATGGCCTTCAATCATGGGAAAATGTGTCCTGGGTGGAGAGAAAGTTGTAAGGGATGTTTTGGCTACAAATGAGGAATTCTTCTAGTCCACATTTGGGGAACTGGCAGATTCCTAGGACAGAAAGTGTGAATTTATACCCAGATTATGGTTTCTTATTCCAAAGAAAGATTGCTGCCTCTTACATCATGACAGAAGCCCAATGTCATGAATCTCTTAAAAGGTAACTCCCCACCCCCCCAGAAAGTGGTGCCAAATCAGGGGCTCCATGTTGACCTCTGCTGTTGGAGGTAGCCAGATCCTTGTTGGTGAGGAGAAGGCCCTCTTGCTGCATAAGCCCCATTCCTGCCCCACCCCTAGCCACATGGTCATTATATGGAGTGGTGGGAAAAGCACTGACTGACTGTTAGAGAACACGTCATCTTCTACACTTGATGCTGGAGAGCCTTGTTCTGGGGGGATGTCTCTCGTGAGGATTTGCATGGAATTTAAATTGCTTCACATTCTGTGGACATTCCAAGAGGTCAACTACATTCTTCTCTCTAAGAGCTCCTTCTTGCAGTTTTCCAATTTTGCTCTTTCCAAATCTTTCACTGACAATCCCTCTGTGAGTCACAGCTCACGAGTCAGTGTAGATTCAGATTCCTTCTTCAACACAGATGGACAGACTGGAGTGTCGCCCACTGGGGGGGCAGGTTGAGTTCCCATCACCAGTGATTTTTAGGACCATCCCTTAGTGCAACTCTAGCATCATCTGCGTCTAGCTGTTCAGGTCCGTTATTCCTGTGAAAATCAGGAAACCCATTCCATTGCCATATCTCCCATCCTGAAGTTTAGCCTACAGAGGATACAACCACACAGTCCTTTAATGTTGATGGTGGACCATTTATTCAGGCTGTGGTGAGGAGAGTGTCCCTTAGATCCTTCCAGGGAGTGTGTGGAAAAGACTGATGTGCAGGTTGCCCATAATCCATCCTTTTGAACTCACCCACTTCTCCGAACCTATGAACATCTTCCTCTATGGGATACCTGGGGCATTCTGAGACATCGCCCTTACTAACTGTAGGCATTACTGAGTCCATGGAGGAGAGAGAGGATGGTGGGAGCTATCAGCATGGCTCTGAGACCAAACAGAGCTGTGTAGTTTTTCTCCTGCTCCCCTCTTCCATGCTGCTTCTTGGAGACAGCGGCCCAGTAGAACCTTGACTATATGTGGAGAGCATAGCGTGTACCTGAGTGGGACAAGGCATGGACAGTGATAGACATGGGGAATGCCACTTCCTTCATGGTGTCATCTGTGCCCAGTGTGAGTGGCACAGGAAGCAGACAGCCTCTACTCCTCAGCTCCTTGATGGTCTACCTCAGCTGTGGAGAGCCATCCAGCCTGAGGTCACCACCATACAAGGCAGCCCTCATGTGGTGACTAAGTGAGGCAGAGCATGAAGACACGGCTATTCCATGATTCTAGTGAATAGTTCTTGCCCCAGAGCTCCCTGCCAGCGTAGCTAAGGCTTTGGGGGTGGGTGGGGGCTCACATGGCAGTTGAGCTTCTCCTCCACTGGGTACTTTTTCCTCACAGGGTTTGGCCTCCTTCTTAGTCAGCTCAGGTTTTCTTAATAAAGTACCATAGACTGATGGCTTAAGAAACAGAAAGAAATTTCTCACAGTTCTTGAGGGTGGAAGTCCAAGATCAAAGTGTTGGTGAGGCTGGTTTCGCAGGAGACCTCTTTCCATGGCTGGTGATGGTCATCTTCTTCCTGTGTCTTCATATTGTCTTCCTTCTGTGTATGTCTGTGTCCTAGTCTCCTTGTCTTACAGGGACACCCATCATTGGGATTAGGTCCTACACTAATAACCTCTTTTTAACCTAATCACTTCTTTCCAGACCCTATCTCCAAATACATTTGAATTCTGTGGTACTGGGAATGAAGGCTTCAACATAAGAATTGGGGAGGTGGGGACACAATTCAGCCAATAAAAGTCTCTATTGAATGTCTTGCACCCCAAGCCCCATCTCAGCATCTGCTTCTGGAAAATTCAGCCTGGGACACTGAGCCAACACATCAAATTCTAATTTCCGATGTTCATAGGCTTAGCTTGATGGAATCTCGGGTTCCTTCCATTTGGTCTACTAACCTTATGGTGTACCAACCTTGCTCCTGCTCATGCCCCTTCCCTCGTTCCACGTGAAAGCTACCTCCTCGTGGAACTGCAGGTGAAGCCTTACTATGTCGATCATAATATGAATATCTTAAAGCCTCTTGATTGTGTCTCTTCCATTTCATGACCACTACCTTGGTTAAATCCATTGTCATCCTTTGCCCAGGTGTTTGCAACAGCATCCTAAACAGCCTGTCTCTTGTCTTGTCCATGTTTAGTTCATTTCTTGCACTGCAGAGATCTTCCCGAAGAATTCTGCAGGCATAATGTCTGCATGATATTAAGCAGATGCTTTTTTTCCTTTCTTGTTTTTTTTCTTCCATTGAATCGGTGGCAATCATAGCTTGAGAGGGAGGCTACAAAGTCCCTAGAAAGGGGGTCTGTGCTCAGGTCTGCCTGACAAATGAGATATTTTAACTCTATGGCAAGAAGGTTCAGTTGAAGTGAGAAAGAAAATGTTGCTTGTATTTTATTTCCTTGTAGGTTTCAAAATTATATTCCCTTGCAAATCAAGGACCAATTGAGAGTTGTGAGTGGAGTTTACTGGGAACCTAGAGGAGGGGCAGGCTGGGACATATGGAGATTTCCCACTGGTGGTGGGGGTCTAGGGGAACCCTTCGGGAACTGGGAGGGGAGCTGTAGGAGACATGGCAGGACACAGGTTCAGAGGTAGGGATTCTGGTTAAGACTAGAGTTAATTCACCCACACCTGAGATTTCCAGACAGCTCTGGAGGAAAGCACAGGACAGAAGGCAGCAGTCCTGGTAAGGGCTGGCCCTTGGCTCCCACTTATAGTTTTGGAAGGAGGCAGGGAAGAGAGGCCTGAGGGAAGTGAGGACCCAGGGCTGAGGGGAGAAAGCCTCCCCATGCCAGGGTTTCAGAGAGGAAGCTGAATCAGGCTCTGGTTTTGGGCAGCAGCAGCTGGCCCAATACCCAGAGTATAGACCCCGGAGGCCTGCCTCAGTGGCCAGCAGCCTGGGCCACACTGAAGAGGAGCCCCTGGCCAGGCTTTACAGGAAAGTACGTGGACCTCAGGCTTCTCCTCCCAGCCCAGCTGCTCCCTCCTTCTCCTGAAGGGAGAGGAGAGAAACTGCTAAAAGGGCACAATCAACTTGGACAGGCGTAGTCTGCCTCCTCTCCTCCCCTGTGCTCTCCATTAGCTGGAAGAGAGGAGACCACAGGAGGTCAGTTACAGAAAATGTCCTTACTCCCTCTTTCCATCCTTCCTCTCTCCCCCTCCCTCCCTTTACCCTCCTTTCCTCTTTCTCTCTTTCTTCCCACCTCTCTCCCTATCTCTCTCTCTTCCTGTCTTTCTCTCTCTCTGAAGCCCTCCTGATCATGTCACTTTCCTGCCAGTGTCCCCAGTTTTTCCCCAGTGGGAAAACCCCAACACAAACCTTGGCTGCAAAGAAAGTGACTATGGGCTCTGGCGCTTCTGTAAGGGGAGGTGCGCAGAGGGGAAGGAAGCTAGGAGGGACCATGGTGAGTGTCTTCACAGAGATCCTAATTTCCCAGTCAGATCAAAGGCCAGGGTGAGGGCGCACAGGGGCTTAATCTCCAAGACCCAGAGATACCACTCAAGGGCAGGCTGCTTCCAACAGTGTGTTTGCTCCCCTGCGTGTTTTCCCCATTTGGTAGTAATTAGCCCATCACGGTGGACAGATCTGTTATAAACATAAACACTGTGGTGGTCAGGCTCTAGGGTGGCCCCCCGCGTGATTCTTGCCTCATGGTATATAATTTGCACCCCTTGAGTTGCGGGGGGGCCTGTGCCAAGAACTGAAAGTCAGGGTTGGCTGGGAAGGCAAGATTAGCAAAGCAATTCTTTGCACCAGTGGAAAACAATTTTTTTGGTGGCAAAGCCTCCTTTCTAGATAGTAGAAGCACATATTATATGTGGTCTGAGACAATGGGCAGCATGGGGGTGAACCCCTGATGTCCAGGGAAGCCAGGGCTTCCTGAATCCGGCTTCAGGCTGGAAGGTCAGTGCCTCTCGTTGGGTCTCCATCTGTCATCTGTCGAGGGGCCACACTACCCGTCCCCTGGAGCTAGATTTTGGCTAAGGAATGGGGCTCGGAACCCAGGGGAACAGCTCACACTTTTTCCAGTTAGATGCTTATCCTGGAACTCATTTATTTTGTCTGAATTGGATCCCCAGAATATTAAACATGCACCTAATCAAATGTAAGTACAAGCCTACATTTGAAAGTCAGATATAAAAGGTTTCTGGATTTGTACCATTTCGCATTACCCAGACTTCTGCTTTCATCCATGAGAACGAATACATAAGAGTTGTCTGAGACCAAAATAATTTTCTAGGCAAAGCGGAATAAATGTATTAAAATGCAGGGAGGTGGGGAAAAGCACCCTGAAGATGAAAAGGTTTTCACCCGAGATTGAGCTAGGAGAGATAGAATCTGCCTATTATTTTCAATTTTGATCACCTAGGCTTTTATTTTCAAGGTAGTGATAGGGGAGCACAAGCACTTCACCAAGGAGGGGGTGGGGAGATAGGGAGCCACAGTGAAGGACCTTGGCCTTCATCAGTTAACCCCAAGCACAGGCTGCTGGAGCCCCTGACACCCACCTCTGGAAGCATTTGGCTCTAATCAGTTCTCCCTGAGATCCTAATCAAATCTGGTTTTTATGAAAATCAACTTTTTTTTGGTAACTTAATTAGTATTTTCTGAGGGAGCTTGGGAAAGCAGCCCAGCGAAGCCCCTCAGTTCGGGGAATGTTCATTCCCACAAACGAGGCCCTCCGCACTGTTTCTTCTTTCTGTTCTTAGAAAAGATTAAGCAGCTTACAGCTGGAGGCATTTTGGAACCTTCTCGAAGGAGGAGAGATCATTTATGATCGAGCTATCCGACTTCTGGCAACCTGTTATTTCTCGTCTTGGATTCTCCAAGAAGCTCCATCTTGGTTTTTAAAAATGGCTTTCTTGAGAATGTTTATATAAGACTTGGTTCTATTTTTAATGATGCACACGTCTCCCTTTGTGAAATTTAACAGGTACTTTGATGAGAAAAATGGAATCCATGGGTTGAAGTGGTATTTTTAGAAGGGCGGCTTGGGTTTTCACTGCTTCTCAGAACACAGAAGATGCACTTTCTGTTGTAAAATAGAACTTCCATACAGACATGTGCCGTTTTGTGATAGTTCTAAAGTGAACACCAGACGTAATCACTACTTGCGTCAAGAAATGGAGCATTATTGGCACCCCAAAAGCCCACCCTGGGATACTTCACCCACAACCACTGACTTCATCAACAGGCACTTCCTGACTTGACTTTGTAAGTTTATCTCTCCATAGGGATCCCCAGGTAAAGACAAGCTTCTCTCTGTCTCTATCTCTCTTACGTGCGCATACACACACACACACACACACACACACACACACACACACACACACACTATGGCGCTCTAGATTTTTATTTATTCCTTTTTTTTTTTTTTTGCAGTAACTATTCCTTTTGATGTTCACATTGTCCCCATTTGACCGGAGAAAGCCCAGCAAGGTGGCTTCTGTGTCCTTTTGACTTCCCTGTTTGGTCTTTAAAAAATCAGCCTCTCTGTAATATTATTTATGGAAAATGCACTGCCCACATTGTCACCGTGGAGGCCAGTAGCTTTGACAAAGGCGGACACCTGTGTCCCCTCTGCCACCATCACATGTAGAATTTCCAGCACCACACACTTCTCTTGTGCCCACATTCACTCAACATTATCTGCTTTCTTCGCCGTTGGCCAGTATTGTCTTTCTCGAATTTCACAAAAGTGGAAGAATACAGTAGGGGTTTTTTGGTGTCTGGTTATTTTTTTCCCCTTAGCATAGTGTTTTGGGGATTTAATTCTGCTGCTGAGCACAGCCGTGGTGGACCCCTTATTATTTCTGAGTAGCTCTTCCCTATAGGACACACATTTATTTATCTCATCAGCTGTGGCTGGACATTCGGGTCATTTCCGATTTGGGGTTCATGAGAATATAGCTCTGTGAAATTTGCATACAAACAAGTCTTTCTTTGGGCATAATTTTTATTTCTCTTGGGTCAGAATCCAGGCATGGGATTGCTGGTTTGTGAATTTGGTTAATAAGACAGTGGTGCGAGATGACGCAGGTTCACCTTGCCCATTCCCTGCCCCAGACAAAGCAACCGTTTCTCCAAAGAGCCCTGGTTTCTTTTCCATAAAGAGCAGTATTTGGAAATCAGGATCAGGAGCTGGGCATGCTGACTGCTCCCAGCAGTGCACCGCCTCTGGTGGGGTAGTTTCCTGAAATACTGATTCGCTTTGTCTCAACCATGGCTGGTCACCCTGCAGCCCCAGGTTCCACGTAGTAAAATGCCAGTATCATCTCTCAATCACTGAGAGCCCGTGTGCGCACACACATACACACACATACACTGAGAAAGCCCCTGCATGATTTCCACAAGGATGTACTGTTGAGATTCCCCCATTACTGTTCAGAGCCCCCATTCTAAACAGCTTTCTTCCATCAAATGGATGTATCAATCTGCTTGGACGCCGATGTGTTTTTTGGTCCCTTGTGTTGCAGTAGAAGAATGGAGTTGATTCCGCTCCCTGTCCTCTGGTCTCTTGCATCCCCAGGGCTTCTTTCCAGCATCTTCACCTCCTTCCCCAATGTCTATGCTTTCTCCCCCATCTTCACCTACTCGACCATTCCATCAGAATTTAAACATGCCCAAACCTCCCCCTCTCTACACAAAACTGAACCTTCCTGGGGTTCCACATTCTCTTTGGCCACACCTTTCCCTCTTGCTTCTCACCCTGTGGCCCCCGGCTCATGTTCTCCCTGCCCTGCAGGGTAGCTTCTGCCCACCACCCATTATATCTGTTCTTGCCAAGGTCACGATGACCTCACTTGTGCCAAATCCAGTGGACACTCTTCAGTCTTTACCTGACATCTGTCGGCACAGAGTGGACCCTGCTGAGCCCCTTACCCCTTCCATGAAGGACTGCATTTCCTTGATCTCTGAGGCTCCCCAATTTATTCTTTTTGTCTCTCTGGCTGGTCCTTGGAAACTTTTGTCTTCTTTTCTCTTTCCTTGTCATTTAAGTGTCACTGGACCTTATAGGGCTTTCCTTCCTCATTCAACATAAGCCACCCTTCTGGAAGCTATCATTCACTCTCATGGCTTCAGATACCACCCATATCCCCCCGCTCAATCCAGGTATCCAGCTCTATCCCTGCTCCTGGGCTCCAGGCCCTTCCTTCTTTGCCCATCAGACCCTTGGATGTGGATGGTTCAGCAAGTGGCCTCCATCCCTGACTTTTCTCTTTCTCGAACTCTAACCTCTAATCAGATTGCCAGAATTGGCAGATTCGACCTTCGAAATCATCTCTCTAGTCTGTCCACTTATTTCTATGGCCACTACTCCAGTCTGTGCTCCTTCCTCTAGGACACATGCTGATACTGGGATTTATTATAAATATCTATTTGTTCTTCTCCTTGTATCTGGCACAGAGCTCCCAAAACCCACGGGATTTCCTAAGTGATCAGAGTGATAAAAGGGTCTCTTTTGATATCCATAAGGAGCCCCCTTTTGAGCATACCTGAGTTTATGCTAATGAGGTGACAGAGAAGACCTGGAAAATAGAAGTATTTCTCTGAGCTCTATGAGCCATTCTAGAAAATTCTCAGACCCAAGATGGGGGTTGCAAAAACCCTGATTTCAACGAGTTGTTTAGAAGTACACATGGCAAACTCGTCTTGAGATTGTTGTTTGAACTGGGGGCAGTCTTGTGGGGCTGAGATCTTTCCCTGTGGGATCTGATGTATCTTTGGGTAGCTGGTGTCAGAATTGAGTTAACTGTGTAGGAAGCCCACTCAGTATCCACTGGAAATTGGGGGCTTGCTTGGGTGTTATTACAAAACACACCAGAGTACAGCAAATCCTCGGAAAAGTGACTAATCACAGTCCTTAATTCTATTTGCATCACCAGATTTATTTATGAGCTATTTTAAAAAGTGTTGATGATCTGTTTCCACGACTAAAATATAGGTTTGGTGGGAGAGGGATCTTGCCTGGTTTACTGATTGAGTCTCAGTGCCAAGAACACTGCCCCACATGGAGGAAGAGAGAGAGGGACAAGGAAATACAGAATGATGTCTAAATGAGTTTCTTAGAGAAAAAAGGAAAGGCTGAAAGCTTCCTCCAGATAAGACACAGAGGAACCTAGAAGAGTATGAGGAAGTCGAGTGTGGAAACTGAGTGATGGGCTTTGAGCTGCCAGGCCCTGGACCTCAGGTTTAAGCTACACATAAATCTCTGAGGGACAGAGCAGGGAACTTCACCAGGTTACATATGTGCCCTCTATGGGTTAAGGACGCTCCCCTGTACCCCCACCTCCATAAGCCACACCAAGGCCAGTACCTACTCAGCCATTTCTTCCTGGTGGTATGTGTTACATGGCATATCACTCTTGCCATAATTGTCTGTACCCCGCCAGCTCATACACTCCCTGAGGACAGAGCCCATCTCCCTTGTTCTCTGCAACATGCTATTCCTGCGCCTGGCCCAGACTCGATGCTAAATTAAGATGAATAAATAAGGGTGACTGGGTGGCTCAGTTGATTAAGTGCCTGCCTTCAGCTCAGGTCATGATCCTGGAGTTCCAGGATTGAGTCCCACATGGGGCTCTCTGCTCAGCATGGAGTCTGCTTCTCCCTCTGATCCTACCCCCCTTTCATATTCTCTCTCTCTCATTCTCTCTCTCTCAAATAAATAAATAAAATCTCTTTTTTAAAAAAATGAATAAATAAATGAAAAGCTTTTACACACTAGGAAGCTGATGGTCAGAGGTTAAAGTACTTATCAGAATCAAAATGCCTATAGATATTCGCACCTTTGTCTAAAACTCTGTGTGCTTTCCTCTCTAAATGGGTGAAGCTTCTGTGCACTACATTTGAAATACCAACTCACTGCATTGTCACCAGCCCTGTCTCCAGTGGACTTGCTGCTACCATCTATTTCTAACCCACTGTGATGAATGAATGGGATCAGAGAAATCAAGTAAAAACATAATTTGCATTATTTGAAATTATCTCACTCCTTTTGATGTTTTTGATACTTTGGTTTAAGATGCAAGATATCGGGATGCCTGGGTGGCTCAGTTGGTTAAGCAGCTGCCTTCGGCTCAGGTCATGATCCCAGCATCCTGGGATCGAGTCCCACATCGGGCTTCTTGCTTGGCAGGGAGCCTGTTTCTCCACCTGCCTCTCTGTCTGCCTGTGCTT
This sequence comes from Taxidea taxus jeffersonii, assembly GCA_003697995.1. NCBI lineage: Eukaryota > Metazoa > Chordata > Mammalia > Carnivora > Mustelidae > Taxidea > Taxidea taxus. Next base: position 34,467 of record ML110439.1, read on the forward strand.
GCTCTCGCTCTCTCTCTCTCTCTCTGACAAATAAATAAATAAAAAATCTTAAAAAAAAAGGATGCAAGATATCAAAGCAAAACCAAAGTTGTTTCTGGCTTTGTTGCTTTAGCATTTATGTTAGATTGTACTATATATCAGAACGTTCACCGCCCCTTCCCATGGGAGAATTATACTTACCCACCCCACTGAGGTCAGACCTGGTCATGTGACATGCCTTGATGCATGGAATTTGCATCATGTTTTGTACTCCTGGGCAGAAGCACAGAGTTGCCACACGGTTCCACCATCCTTTCTCTTCCCTCTGCCCCAAGACCAGCTGTATCCCAGATGGGAGCGGCTCTGTCAGCTAGGGTCGGCAGTTAAGAAGTCTTGGAGCAGAGCCTTGACTGACCCCTTTGATGTCAGTGAGTTGCTATAAACCACCAATATTTATGCTTAGTAATTATGCTTGCAGCATGATTCAGTGTGAGTTCACTGATAACCCCCCTACAACTCACCTTATTGGTAGCCAGCACAAATAAATTTTGTCAGGTATTTTTGTCTCCTGCCTCAAAGCATTTTACCTTTAGGCAATCAGTTAGGACAACAATCACAACTTAGAACTGTAGAGTTTCAATGCATCAATAGTTGGATGTTTTCCTCTATCAATGGCCGTGGTCAACTGGGATGGATTTGAGGTTGAGATTCCACTCTTGCATTCACATATGGTGTGACTTGGAGCTTTCATTTCCTCATCCCCAGTAAGGATGAGGATGAAGGCATCCAGCAAGGTTTTGACATAGAGTATGGCCTCAGTGTATTCTGGGGATTTTTGAGTTTCCCCTGGAAACTTCAACTTTTCTGTTGGCTCATTTCATCATTAATTTATATTTTCTGTAACTCCAAGATTCGCCTCTTGCAACACACCTTCTTTGGTAAGTATTAACCTCATCTGAAACTTACCTGGTCTTCCAGTGTCCAGTAATGCAGATTATATATTTATTTTTTTCTTATGCTGCAGCAGGAATTTAATAGAAAGGGATAGAATTAAACTGACTTTTGTATTTTGCACATCTATGTGAATATTACATATAAATGCATCAGATATGACTCTGAGACTAATTTTTAAGGAAATTTATTTTGTAACATTGGATTTATTCAAAAGAACTTGGGCACTGGGGTGGTTCGATCATTTGAGCGTCTGACTCTTGATTTCGGCTTAGGTTATGATCTCAGAGTCCTGGGATCAAGCCCCATGTCGGGCTCCGTGCTCAGCACTGGGTCTGGTCCTCTACCTCTGCTCCTCCTGGTGCTCATGCTCTCTCTCTCTAGCTCTAAAATAAATAAATAAATAAATAAATAAATAAATAAAAATTTAAAAAAGGAATATGTGTCCTATGTATTAATTAAACAAACGTCTGTCATCTTACCACCCAGCCTCACCCAGTACTGTCAAACTTCTTGTCTGCCCCTGGCCTCTCCTATCCTCCTGCCTTCCCCAGAAGTGATCGCTATCTTGAGTTTTATGTTTATCACTGAAGTAGTTTCTCCACATTCATGCCAAACATTGCCTAACCTGTGAGAGTTCCCCCCTTCAAAGTAGTCGGCTCACTCTGCTTAGAATATTTTTGGTTGTCCCTCATGGAATTACCTTCAGAGCCACAGCCATATACTCTAAACATCCTCACTTATGGGGATTTAGTTTTTCAAAACAATAAAGCACTAACAATACTTCCTGTCATTTATTCAATATTTATAATATGTCAGGCACTCTTCTTTGCTCCCTAGATTTACAGCTTCTTTGGCCCCCACTATGTCCCCAAGTCTATTTTACAGTGATGCAATGGAGACTTAGCAAGGTGAATAACTCCTCCCAAATCACCTAGTTGGTAAGTAGCAAAGCTGGGAAGGTCCAACATTGGGAGACCTCATTCTCCTCACCGCTACATGACCGTGCCTAAGCCAGCTTGTGAATAAGGGGAAAGGTGGGTTAATCTGGACAAGAAATACCATCTGTGATTAAAAATAAAAGCAAGACAATACTATCCCTACTGATTTTCTTCAGTGGTCCTGGCTCTGAAATGAAGTCCACAGGAAGAATTTGGGGTTTGAGAAAATAGTCCCAGGGAGACTGTCTTGGAGGCACTCTGCATAGGTTTGGAAATGTGAGCCTTAGGCTTGTTAAATTATGTAACATCACACATACAGACCTGTCCTTGTGCCTTTCCTACACAGACCCTCCCCTGCAACATAAAGAAGAGGACACAGAAGGAAAACACGCAGTATTCGATTCCACTAGTTTTGCATTTCTCTTCAGAAACAAACATGGCTACGTACATCTCTGATCAAAAGATGGAACTATTGTTGACAAAACTACAGAAGCTGGTCAATGAAGGAAGATAGAATTCTCAACAAATGGAGCTGGGTAAGGGGACACCCACAGGAGAACACGGTGAGCCCTGACGCACATCGCACCTGATACGATGAAATCTTATTCAAAACGGATCACAGATTTTTACAAATGTAAATGTTAGGAATGTAAAGCTCTAAAGTTTTTAGGAAAAATAAGAGAATATCTTTGGGACCTAGGGCTCAGAGAAGCATTCTTAGACTTGACATTAAAAAAAAAAAAGGATCCATAAAAGATAAACTTGACCTCATTGACATGCATGTGGCCATCTGCTTTGCTCCTTAAGAAATCCCACTATAAGGGCACCTGGGTGCTCAGTGGGTTAAGCCTCTGCCTTCAGGTCAGGTCATGATCTCGGGGTCCTGAGATCGAGCCCCGCATCAGGCTCTCTGCTCAGCGGGGAGCCTGCTTCCTCCTCTCTCTCTGCCTGCTTCTCTGCCTACTTGTGATCTCTGTCTATCAAGTAAATAAAAAAATAAAATAAAAAAAAATAAAAAAAAGAAATCCCACTATATATATATACAATATCCTATATTACAGGATGGGAAGACAAGCTAAGAGAGACAGAAAGTATCAGCAATCACATATCTGACAAAGGACTTGTAACCACAGTATATAAAGAACTCTCAACAGTCAAAAGTGAAAAGCAAGCAATCCAGCTAACAAATGGTCAAGACAGAATGGAAACATGACATGTCTTCACAGAGGAGGGTACACAGATGGGCAAATAAACATACGAGAAGGAGTCATCTGCCATTCAGGAGACACAAGTTAAAAAGCCCCAGTAAGACATCAGTATGGAAAAAAAAAAAAAAGACATCAGTATGTACCTACCAGAATGGCTAAAATTTAAAATAGTGACAACACCAAATGCTAACATAGATGTGGAAAAACGGAATCACTCACGCATTGCTGGAGGGAATGCACAATGATGCAGCCACTATGGCAACTGGGTTGGCAGATTCTTATAAAACCAAACATGCAGCTGACACAGCAATTGTGCTCCTAAGTCTCTGCCCCAGGAAAATGAAGACTTAGGTGCACATAAAGCACGTGCACAGATGCTCATAGCATTTTAATGCAACCTCAGATTGCAGTAAAAGATATTTTAAGTTGGAGAAAAAAATGTAAAATCAACCATATTCTTCAGTGCTTGCAAAAATAACTCCCTCCCCCCTTAACACAATACAGTCAGTAGCTAAAAAATGCTTTTTATGAAATTCTTTTCCACTTTGTAGATGATGCACATCAGTGGATAATCAGGAAATGTGCTTATAAGAAAAGAAGGGAAGTTTTTTTGTTAAATTTATTCACATTCCAAGATGAGTTTCTAACACCTGAAATAGCTTTTGGGAGAAAGAAGTAGAGAGAAAGCCCTTTGGTTTAAATGCAGAGCTCCTACCAGACCTCAGCCAAGAGCAGCATGTCTTCTGCCTGACAGCATTCTAATTCCTCTTGTCATTTAGATGAATCTTCAAAAATTCCCACTAGGCAGGGACACCTGGGTGGCTCAGTTGGTTAAGCGGCTGCCTTCGGCTCAGGTCATGATCCCAGCATCCTGGGTTCGAGTCCCACATTGGGCTCCTTGCTCGGCAGGGAGCCTGCTTCTTCCTCTACCTCTGCCTGCCACTCTGTCTGCCTGTGCTCGCTCCCTCTCTCTCTCTCTCTCTGACATTTAAATAAATAAAATCTTAAAAAAAAAATTCCCACTAGGCATTATTTCTTGCCTTTCTCATTAGAAAAACCCATAAACTTTAAATTTTACTTATGCTAATGTTTTAAAACAAGTCTCGCTATCTTATTTGATTAATATCAGAATATTGCTTGAAATCTTACATTTATCTTCATTAACTTCAAGGTCAGAGACACAAAAGCACTGTAAGGGGTCAAAGCCTCCTATGACTCCATCTCCTCTATTCTGTGAAATTCAGGCCCTTCTGCCAGACACTTTCGTCACCGTCACTGCTCACAATGACTGCAATGGTGGGAGAAGGGTCTCCGACAGACCAGCCTATGCATTACAGCTTCCAGAACTGGAGATATCTCTCCCTTAGTTTAGTGCCGAGTCAAAGACTTACACAGCTTACCATGTGCCAGGCACTGTTCTAAGCATGTTACATACGTTAATTTGTTCCTTATATTCCTTATGTTTATTCCATTTATATATTCCATATATATATTTATTCCATATATATGTACATATATATATATCCTATGAATTATTCCATATATATGTACATATATATATATCTCCTATGAATTAACTAGTATTTTCCCCCATTTTACAGATAAGGAAAGTGAGTGTGATTAAAATGCACAGAAAAGCAAATAAACTGCTCAAGATCACACAAACAGGTGGCAGAGGTAGGTTTCAGACTTAGCAACTCATATCTAGGCTCCTAGCTATGTTGTCTCTCGGATGAATGAAAGAGTAGATGATTGGATGGATGGATGGGTGGGTGGATGGATGGGTAGATGGATGGATGGATGGATGGATGGATGGATGGATGGATATACAAATGATTGAATGAACAAATAAGCAAGTTCGTCCCAACAAATAGAATCTCCATTAGTCTGAGAGCCCTGTGGTTCTCAGGGCCTATCTATGGCCTCCACATGTCAGCATTTAGCCTTGTTTCTGACCCAGGTCTTGTTTCTCATGAATGTCATGGCTGACAAAGTATAATAACATGAGTGCAGGGTTGGGAGGCAGGAAACATGGGTTCTTATTTTGGCTGTACCACCCACCTGTTATGTGTTTTCACTTAAATTGATGGCCTACTTTCCCATTTGCAAATGAGAGTGTTCAACTAGAATAATCTCTAATGTTTCACAATTCCAAGAGAAATTCTATCAGCAAGACCAAAATATAGGAGGTGGGCATGAATCAAGCCTCACAGACATGGAGGGTGAAGTGCTGGAGAAATCTCCAGCCACTGAGTGTTGTTCAATTTCATGGTCAAAGAGACCACAGTAATATTGTGTGGCTACATCTCAGGGAGGGGTAGCAGATGAGGCCAGAAAAGGGGTGCTGAGACTGATTCTCAAGGACTTGGAGCACATGCTGTGGTGTTGCAACTTTTAGACAGTGGGACACACTTAAGGTTTTTTTTTTTTTGATTGTGGCAAAAATGCATAAGATACTCCTTTTTAGCCATTTTTAGGTGAACAGCTCAGTGGCAGTAAGTACATTAACGTTGTTCTGCAATCATTACCCCCATCCATCTCCAGAACTTGTCCATTTTCCCAAACTAAAACTTTAGCCCATGAAACATGAATTCTCCATTTGTCCCTCCCCCTGAACCCCTGGCCGGCACCATATGACTTCTGTTTCTGTGGATTTGACTATTCTGGGTACCTCAAAGTGGAATCACACAGTATTTGTCCTTTTATGATGGGCTTATTTCACTTATGGTTATGTCCTCAGGAATCATCCGTACTATACCTCACATCAGAATTTCCTTCCTTTGGAAAGCTTAGTAATATTCTCTTGCATGTACACACCATATTTTGTTTATCCATTCTTCCATCCACGGATGCTTGATTATTTCCACCCTCTGGCTATTGCAAATAACTGTCTGAACTGAAGGATTTTGAGTAGCATACTGGCTGGACCAGATTTTTTCCTTTAGAAAGTTCTATGTGGTAGTGCAGAAGAAGACGGTGATAACAGCAATGAGCATTTAGCGAGTGTCTGCCATGTGCCAGGTGCCGTCTCAGGTGCTGGACACATATGGACTCACATAATCCCTGTCCTATGTCACACCTACTCCCTTGAAGTAGATGCTGTTATTGTTCCCCCTTATATGAGCAAATGGAGAGAAGGTCAAGAACCTGCCCAAAGCCACAGAAGATAGAATCTTATCCTGCAAGTCTGCCTGTAGAACCTACCTGCTCTCATGATGGACTGGGAGAATGGGCTACAGAATGGAGGCCTTTTGTGGGGCTGTTGGAGTAATCCAGGCAGGAGCTGACAAGAGTTGTGAGGTGAACTCAGGAAGGAGTGAAGAATGGACAGGAGGGGAGACATTGGAGAGCTTTAATTGGTGGGGTGGTCAAACACCTAGTGAGTAAGTGACCCTGGATGTGAGGAAAGGGAAGGGGTCTGAAGTGACAGCTTTTGAACTTGGTCATGCAGGTGGAGAGTGGTGTCATTCACTAATGGAACGTGAGTAACCTGGCAGGTAAGGTGATGGCGGCGGGGGGGGGGGGGGGGCTGTAATGATGATTCTATTTATACCTGCTGAATCTGAGATACCTTCAGGACCTTCATACAGAGGTGTCCACTGGGCATCTCTTAGATAAGAGTCAAACTCAATAGAAAAACTTGTTGGAGGCACAGATGGGGAAGTCATTAGCATCGGGGAAGATTATGATCTTGGAAGCAGATGAGCTTATTCACGGATAGAATAAAAGGATATAGAATGAAAAGGAGGTGGAGACTGAATCCAGGATTGGGAGTCACAAAGCCAGAGTAAAAGACACACTAGGGTTTGTAAATTTCAGAACGAACATGACAGCATAGAGACGGTGTGAGGTCCATTGCATTGTCCTAGGTGCCATTTATCCCATTTGGGGAAACACCAATGGTTAAGGGCTGGGTTTGCAAAAAGAAGACAGCTGACATTTGCAGAGAAGCTTCAGAAGGGTAGGAGGACATGGAAGTCAAGGCAGAAGGAGGTTTCCAGAAGAGTGGTGTCAATGCTTCACAGAGAGCAAATGCAAAGTGCCTCTAAAACATAGTCTTACTTTCGCAGTTCACATCCCTGGTGGCCATTTCACTGAAGAGGTGGAAGAGGAGCCAGATTGCCAGAGTGAGTTGCAAAGGGGAGGTTGGAGCATCGAAGGGCTATGGAAGCACATCTGGGGAGAAGAAGAAACTGGCCCTGGGCCACTGGAGGACCCCTGAGGAACTGTGGGCACATTCACAGAATGAGAGAGAACTCTGCTGAGGGTGACCACAGGATAACCATGGAACCAGGACTGGGGGTCAAGGGCCTGGGGGCTGTGATAAGGCACACACGTGAGCAACCACCATTGGTAGGAAGGCCATCCCAGAACAGAGGGGCAGTAAGAATGGCATGTCCATGGGGCAAACTCTGGGCAAGTTGGAGGCTTCCAAATATGAAAATGCTCAGCGCTGATATGGATGCAGTGAGGCTAACACACTCATACACAGAAACGGCAAGTTCTTTCCGGGAAATCATTCAGCACCAGGTATAAAATCATAGTTGGTGTCCATTGACTCGATAAAGTTAGTCTGGAGAATTTGCCCTCAGGATAAATGAAAAGAAAAGCATGCATCCAAATGTGCTTGTAGCATATTATTTACAATATTATTTTTTAAGAGCGCATGTGGCTCACGGTATGGAAACCAGTTAATTATGGAACATATGCTCAATGGATGGGATATTATGAGGTCATTAAAATCATAATTATGACACTTATAGCTACATAGAAAAGTGATTATGACAGTAAATGGAAACCCAGTTTGAAAATTGTGTGTGTACCCTAATTGCAACTGTGTGAAATATGCCTTCATGTGAAAACATACTACAATAGAATTTCTATAAGTGATACTAGCTGTTGGCTGTGGATAATGGTAAGATGATTTGTTTTCTTGCTCCGTGTGGTAGGCTCCTTCTGAATCCTGATGTTACAGTGCTGGGTGGAAGGATAAACAGTAGCCTTGTGTCTTGCGAGTTATTACTCTATTCAAAGGAGAACATAGCTGCTTTTTTCCCCCTTCCTACTCTGATGACCTGAGGTCCACTAAGATGGATTTTATGTGGTCTAGTCATTCTGTCAGGGCCCCCCTCCCATCCGATGTCAAGACTAAGTGTGAGTGGGCACCTGGGTGGCTCAGTGGGTTAAGCCTCTGCCTTCAGCTCGGGTCATGATCTCGAGGTCCTGGGATCGAGTCCCACATTGGGCTCTCTGCTCAGCGGGGAGCCTCCCCACCCTGCCCCCACTCTGCCTACTTGTGATGTCTCTCTGGTGTGTCAAATAAATAAATAAAATCTTAAAAAAAAAAGACTGAGTGTGAGTAATAGCTAACGGGGCTCCTCCTTGCTGCCAAGGGAGCCTGGGTTGGCAACAGCACCTAGCATTTTGGGGTGCTTTGGCTAGAAAACATGCCAACCAAACTCTGGATGACAGTCTCAGCCCTTGCATCATGCCAGGATGGGTTGTGGGTGGGAGGCAGGAAAGGGAAGAGAGAACTCTCCTTGCCAATCCCAGATCCACAACCCCTGAGGTTTTCATTCTGCAGAGTGAGTCCTCGGGGCCAGCGGCATGCTCATTTGTTTCCCATGCCCTCTCCCCCAAACCCCACCGTGGAATGTGGTCCTAATGCCTTGCTTTTGAGTCTCAGTCTCTTTTTATTGGTCTTCCTCTATTTTGAGTTAAGTCCTTTCTTTCTCTTTCTCTTTTTGTACACTAATAGTTAGAGAATTTGTTAAGGTTCAAAACATCACTGTAAATATCTGTTTTGAAATGGCACTCGAAGTGGAATGGTTGCCGTTCTGTGTGGGGGACAGGGCAGCCTGAGGAGGAAGGAGTGGGTCCCTGACCTCCATGTGCAAGGATTTTCCTTCAGGGGCACCTGTGTGGCTCAGTGGGTTAAAGCCTCTGCCTTGGGCTCAGGTCATGATCTCAGGGTCCTGGGATCAAGCTCCACATCAGGCTCTCTCTCTGCTCAGCGGAGAGCCTCCTTCCCCCTCTCCCTCTGCCTGTCTCTCTGCCTACTTGTGATCTTTGTCAAATAAATCAAATCTTAAAAAAAAAAAAAAAAAAAGAATTTTCCTTTATCAGAAGAAGCTGCTGCTAAGTACCATTTTGGCTTCTAGTCTTCTCTAACAGTTTCCCTTTCGTTAAAAGAAATGAGCTGAACAAGAGATCGTTATAAGTTCACAAATGTAAGCATCAGCACAATCAAAATTTAGAAATTCATCCGCAACCAATAGATTTTAAAATACAATGAATATGCCTGATGTCTTCAAGAGGCGTTACAATGCTCTTGAATCACTCAGATTCAAACCTGTTCTGGGAGCAGGAATCCCATTCCCCTCCGTGCTCGCTGCATTTAGCTGCTTATTCGATTGTAAACTACTCCATCTTGTGGTTGAACAACAGTACTCATAGCTAGACCTCTGGACACTTGTCACAGTGAAAATCTCTCCAAGAAAGTTATGAATGAGCTGTAAAAGATCTAAACCATCCCTAAAGAAAAAAAGTAGAATGTGTCAATCAGTTCCTTGTCTGGAGATATCTAGACACACATATTTTACAAGTCACATATAAGTATATAACACTTGCGCATTCTTTTATGTAAGAAATAGTAGTTACTCTTTGCCTGCTTTCACTTCAAATAAATCACCCCATCTCAACATGATTCAGGAGAGAGCTAATCGGTGTTTGCTTAACAGGTTGGAGTAAAAACGGAATATTTTCCTAACAGTTAGGGTAACCACAGCCTCCATGAGCCTCGCCTTCCTCATCTGTTATGGGCAGGGGTGGTGGGTTGTGGGGGGGCGTCAGAGTTTCCACTAGGGAATCCTGATTCCAGCCCCCAGCCCTTCTGGTGCCTGTGGTCTCACACCATTCCGCACATTTATGTTGCTTCCCTGGGGAAGCATTTGGTCTGCAACAGTTAGTAAATGCTTCTTTTTTTCTTTTTAAAGATTTTATTTATTTATTTGAGAGAGAGAGAGTGAGCCTAAATGGGCGTGAGGGACGAGCCAGTATCACATGCCTCTATAAACGCCACCTGCGGGTCAGGGCTCACTTTCTCCTCGAAGCAGTTTTTGACTTTTGGGGTCAACACTGAATGTTCTTCCTTGGCCTAATCATTACACTGACACAAAACAGATGAACAAGAGAAAAATGAGTCTTAAAAAGCTTGTACCGGGGCGCCTGGGTGGCTCAGTGGGTTAAAGCCTCTGCCTTCGGCTCAGGTCATGATCCCAGGGTGCTGGGATCGAGCCCCGCATCAGGCTCTCTGCTCAGTGGGGAGCCTGCTTCCCTTCTCACTCTCTGCCTGCCTCTCTGCCTACTTGTGATCTCTCTCTGTCAAATTAAAAAAAAAAAGCTTGTACCTATGGGAGATCACAGAGATAGGAGATTCAATGAAGTGAGCAAGACAGGCAGCTTCTGTAGCTTCGAAACAGAGAAACAATTAATTATTTGTGAAGAATTGACAGAGGGGGTTGGGTTTGGGGTAGCAAATAAAGGAAGAAGCAACAAGGTTTGTTCATCAAGCATTGGTGGCCCCAACGGCGCTCCTTGGGCAATCAGGATGTCTTCTATCCTCCAGGTGCAGGGACAGTGGGGGAGTGGGGGATATTTTCTGCTTTCAGGGGACAAACGAGGGTCCGAGTGTCCTTCTTGCACTGGCTACTTCTTAAATGGCTTTCATGCAAAATCGTCAACATACCAAAGTGACATATTTGGGGGTGGCCTTCCCTGGACCCCATCAGTTTCTTCCTCTGAAACTTCCCTGGAAAGTGCACCCTTTAAAGGTTAGCTGGTGGCCTGGAGAGAGCAGAGTCGGGTTCGTTGGTGAGTGGGAAGAGGCCTGGAAAGGGAGAAAGGAACGTACACTAGAAGCAGGATGGACAGAGATGAACAGAGGGGGAACGTGGCCCACAGTCCATTAAACCACCTCCCAGTCCTGGGACTCCATCAGTCCAATGGATGATGCTCGTACTTCATTTATCGGATGGGCAGAGCTCATCTTCCCCTACAGTAATGTAAGTTAGACTCTACTTGTCCCATCTGATTTACATAATTACTTTTTTTAGATTTTATTTATTTATTTGACAGAGAGAGAGAGATCACAAATAGGCAGAGAAGCAGGCAGAGGGAGAGGAGGAAGCAGGCTCCCCACTGAGCAGAGAGCCGGATATGGGGCTCAATCCCAGAACCCCGAGACCATGATCCAAGCCAAAGGCAGAGGCTCAACCCACCAAGCCACCCAGGCACCCCCCATCTGATTTACATAAAAACAGCATTTTTCACCAATGATTGCGTACCCTCCTTATCACCAGGGAGTGAGGACAGGATGAATTTGGAGGACAGCGGAAGCGAAGCTGTTAACTTCTGACTTGGTAGCTCCCAAGTCCCCAGGCTCCTGTGGAACTCATTTTCTCTCACCATGGAAATAGATAAGATCACCTTTAGCAATGCACCACTCCCACAGCCTGGGACTAAGGTCCTCCGTGCTGAAAAGAACCTGCCGTGGGGATACCCAAGCCGATGTTCTAGTCTAGTGTGGCATAACTTTATGAACAAAGGGGCCCAAGTCCGCAATCTGGCTGGCATTTAAGGCAGAGTGACTAGTGATGGAAAGAGTCAGGGGCCTGGGTCCACATTGTCCTGACCACTTGGGTGGGAACCCTTTATAGACCTTGTCGCCACATAAGACCAAAAGACCCATGTGACTCAAAGACAAGATCAGAGCAGAATCTGTAATATATGGGATCTGGGGCTTTCTATCACCTCTGCTACTAGTAATCTTAGCAACCAGACATTGGCACTTTCTCTGTAAGAGGAAAACAGGTTGCAAGATGTTGGACACAAGAAGCTGCACACTGGCTTTAGCAGCTCAAAGTCTCAGTTTTGTCCCTTGGCCAAGTTAGTCCAGATTTTCTTGATCTACTCATATATAGTTTGGGATGTTGGGGAGTCTAATAGGGGAGCAGCTGGGATACCCCAAGTCCTACAAGGGTGGCCTGTGAACCATCTAAAACACGGAGTGATTTGGCAAATGCCTGTGCCAGGGGACATGGTGCTAGAGTCACTTTTGACCGCCTTGACATGTTCACGGATGCCATCTATGGACTCAGCCCCCAGGGTGTAACCGCAATATCGTCCTGTGAAAGGTGATCTTATCTATTTCCATGGTGAGAGAAAACGAGTTCCACACGAGCCTGGGGACTTGGGAGCTACCGAGTCAGAAGTTAACAGCTTCGCTGTAGAGTAGGCAGGGGTCCCCAGCCCTGCTCCAAGCCCATTCAGTAGTCTGATTGGGCCAGTAAAGAAATCAAAGGGGACCTGGCAAATGGCAGTAGATTACAGAGAACTCAGTGAAGTTGTTCTGCCCATCCACGCTGGGGTACTAATATAGTCTTATGTTCAGAGAAAGTCACGGCATCTATTAAGACCTACCTTTTTTTTTTTTTAAGATTTTATTTATTTATTTGACAGACAGAAATCACAAGTAGGCAGAGAGGCAGGCAGAGAGAGGTGGAGGAAGCAGGGTCCCCGCTGAGCAGAGAGCCTGATGCAGGACTCGTTCCCAGGACCCTGGGATCATGACCTGAGCTGAAGGCAGAGGCTTTAACCCACTGAGCCACCGAGGTGCCCCAAGACCTACCATTTTGACCTACCATTTTGTAATTTTGCTATCTAAGGCCTTTTTTAGCATTCCGTTAGACTTGAATCCCAAGACCAATTCGCTGTCCCATGGAACAGGAGATAGCAGACCTTCCAGGGGTTGCCCCAAGCATATCTCCATGGTCCCGCAATTTGTCCCAGGATAGTAGGCAGAGATTTTTGGAAGACTGGATTTGCCAGAAAAGAATGTGCTTTCTCATGATACAGATGATGTCCTGTTAACTTGTGACTTAGCCTCCCTGTCTCAAGAAGTTGCATCTTTCCAGGTGTACTTACAGTCCCAAGGATGGTACGTAAATGCCGACAAGATCCAAGGGCCTAGTCAAATGGGTACCATCAGGCTTGGGAAGACCCAGGTGATGCAGGAGGTGGTCATCCATAAGATCCAAGCCCTCCCCGTCCTAACATGGTAAAGGAATTACAGGTTTTTGTTGGTTTATTAGGTTACTGGGGACCTTTTCTATTTTCCATCTAGAGTGGATATTAAGACATTTATATGCCTTGGTTAGAAAGGGAAGCCCATGGGATCAAAGTGCTTGCCAACAAGAGGATTTCTTAAAGGCAAAAATGGTAAATGCCAGGGTATACCGAGGGGTATCGATAGCTTATGAAGATTGAAAATGAGATTTGAGTTCATTTCCAGAAGGGCTTGGCCGGGGCTCGTGGCAATGGCAAAATGCAAAACAAATCCTGTAAGGATTCTGGTCTTGATTATGGAAGGGAATAGAAGCCAGGTATAGTACCACTGAGAAACAACTGAACTGTTTATCTCCTACTGCAAAAGATGGCAGGACTGATGGCTGACCTGCCCATGGTGGTAGGAGCATCTCTGCAGGTCGGAGAATGAATTTTGGACATGTTTGGCAAACCTAAGTGTGCCTGTGCCCAAGAAAGCACCTTACAGGAATGGCTTGCTTACCTACAGCAGACATGATGGCTCCCCTCCGGTAAGTAAAGGAAGGGGTAGATCGGCCCGCAGCAGACTCCGTGTGTACTGACGCCTGTTGTCAGGGAATCCCACCTCTTTGGCATTCCTGGCCATCCCACTGGATTCTGGTGGACTTTGATTCAGAGAAATCTATTTGGGAAGTAGGCACTAAACCCAACATAGCCATCCAATACAGCGTGTGTCCGCTCAGTGCCCACCCACACCAGCACCGCCAGGCAGTCATGAGGCAGAACCACAGGCTGCTGACAAGGATTGCCCCTGATGGCTCCTCAGGTGATGGCTGGAGCATATCGGTCGGACCACACACCACCCTCTTTCTCGCTGGCCAGTGGTTGGCATCTTGCCCTCTGTCAATGCTGGACGGACACAAATAGGCACTAACCTGTGTGGATACCTCCAAAGGGCTTGTACGAACCTTTGCCTATAAAAGAGAAGGTGTGGGGGGAGGGGCAGGGGGAGAGGAAGAGAAAGATATCAAGCAGACTCCCTTCTCAGCATGGAGCCCCACGTGGGGCTTGATCTCACGACCCTGAGATCATGACCTGAGCTGAAGCTAAGAGTGGACACTTAACCAACTGAGCCACCCAGGTGCCCCTCCACCCAACCCCTTGACATTGGTCAGGTCACGTGCATCTAACTTCTGGACCTCTGACACTTGGTGCTGAGGTAGAAAGGTTGGTATGGGTACTGATGGAGATAACTGTGTACAAGAGAGTCACACCCTCTCAGATATGAAGGCACATAATCTATGGCACCCTTCTTCAGGGAAAATACCTAAGCCAACAGGGGTGTTGAGGCATGGGGACCGAACCACTACCATGTTGCTCCAAAATGAAGATTTGTCCATAGCTATGACCTGTAGAACATTGAGCTGATTGCCTCTATCCTCAATTGCTGCTGTTCCTGCCTATCAGGTCAGGAAACCTCTCTCTGTCATGGACCCCCATGTACACTGAAGTTCTCAGTCCCTCTGGGGGAAGGACCTCTTTACTGGGTTGCTGGGGGACCAGAGTTCTGAGTTTTTTCTTTGGGCTTAATGGAATATTAATGTTGCTGTTGTGGCACAGGGATGCAAGTCACCTCCTGATATGTGGCTCTAGGGTCATTGCGGAAGAAGGGTGTGAGACTGTTTGGGCTGTAAAGATGTCGGGGTGGAGTGGAGGGGTGCTGACAACACAGACTCCATCTTTGGCCTTCCATCTTGCTCATGCACTCCAATGACTTGCTGCAGGGCCATGTGTTCTGAGGCTCATGGGGGGATTGTGTGCCCTGACTGGAGTGAGGAAGGCCTATTCTGATCTTCCCTAACGTGGTACACAGAGGGCAGAGCAGTGCTGAAGGCCCCACTTTGGGTGACTAGTAGGGATCCTGTAGCACAGAGATGGCGCCCCTTAGAAGACTGCCTTGTGACCTCACCACCTTGCCCCTCATTCCATAAAAGCTAGGGATTAAGGTCGGACGGGGTAGGGAACGACGGTGGAGAATGGCCCTGTACCTCCTGGATAGTCCTCAAGTCAGTCAGTTATCTGGAATAAAATTCTGTGGACAGTATCATGGGACTTGCTTCATTTTTCGGTCTCAAAGTGCCTTCCCTGTGTACAGGATGCTCTCCTGAGTTCTTCCGCCTTCTGTCACCATCTGTTTCAAGAGCTTGGGAATTCGCCTTCCTAAGGTCACCTGCAGGGATTGTCTTCCGATTATCTCAGAAGCGATGAGCTGGGCTTTCTTTGGCATAGCTTGCTTGAATCCGGGAGGATTCTTCTTTTACGTTCATTGCAGAGTCGGTGGTCAGCAGTACCTCATAAGGTCCTCCCCAGTGAGGTAACCACGCACATTTTCTTCTAAAGACCTTGAGGTGAATTGGTCTCCTGGTTGAGCGCGATGGCAACGCTTGGCCATCAGTAGAGGCTATGCCCCTTTTACCCGTTGGTGAGACATTGTAGGTATACCAGTTCTTGTATATAGCTAGTCATCGAATCAGATGGTGCATTTAAGTTCCCACAATGTTCACTTAATCCAGGCATGGAGCTTTATAATGCCAGGAGGCATTGGGTGTCCAAATACTATTTCAGAAAGGGCCAATCCATGTCTCCTGCTTGGAGTGTTCTGGATCTTTATAAGGGTCAGGGGTAATGCATCTGGCCATTTAAGACTAGTTTCTTGACCAGGCTTTCGTACAGTTCTTTGTAGGGCTAAATTTTACGTTCCTGGTGATTGAGGATGGTATGGAGTCTGAAACTGTAATGAGCATCCTCAGTCTCTGCAAGCAGGTGGTTTCTTTCTGCTGTAAAATGGACTCCCTGGCCTGACTTGATCTGTAACAGAGTAAAAAAATGTGGGATTGTTTGTTCTTAATCTCTTTACCACTATTGGGGCATCAGTATATCTGGTCAGCATTCAGTCCATCCACCAAGGATACAGACAAAAACCAAACAAGTCAAAACAAAATGGGTGCTTGGGTGGCTCAGTCATTGGGCATCTGCCTTCGGCTCGGGTTATGGTCCTGGAGTCCTGGGATTAAGCCCTGCATCGGGCTCCCTGCTCAGTGGGAAGCCTGCTTCTCCCTCTCCCACTCCCCCTGCTTGTGTTTCCTCTCTCGCTGTGTCTCTCTCTGTCAAATTAAAAAAAAAAAACTTTAACAAAAAAATAAAAATTAAAATAAAATTTAAAAAAACAACCAAAACAAAGACAAAAACTAAAACCAGTGGGAAAAGCCCAAGCCCAGGGACAAACTATAAAACCCATTCGCAGCACTGCCACTGCGTGAGCTTTGGAGGACTTCCTAGGGTATGTTGATTTCTTCTAGAAATTCAGTGAGCCTGACAAATGAACACTGGAAAATAATCGGGTCAGCAATTCTGTGGTTGCCAGGGCAGGACCAATTGTCTTTTAGTTTCTTACCTATCCCCTGTCCGCACATACGTCCCATTTGGGTGGGAGAGAAGTATAAGCCAACAAGTCCAAAGGAAGAGACTATGGAAGTCTGTCTGGCCCAAGGTTTAATCCATCTGGTAACTTGTTTGGCACATTTCGATATCCATTTGTCTTTTTCAGATTGGGATGGGGTGTTGGTGGGGGGGTAGGGGTAGGGCAGTTGCCTGAGAGTCAATAACACCAGTCAAGGATAAAATGTGGGCTTAGAAGTTGGGTGGAGAAAGGAAGGGTGTTCTGTTTTGGGCTGCATACGTAGCAGCTCTGGGGGCCCGATTGCTTCCTCAGGGTATAACATCTGTTTCCTTAGTATGGGTTGAGCAATGAAGAATGGGGCTTTTAGGAGGAGGAGAATGGCTTGCAATAGGGCAGGAATCACATGCACATTAGCAACAGGAGTACCACAGAGGTGAAGAATCCACATAATTTCCAAATTGCACCAATAGCATGGCGGACCCCAAAAGCCTATCTGGAGTCAGTGTAAAAAGTGGCAGTTTTCCCTTCCCACAGTGAACAAACTGCGGTGAGCACTAGGATTCAGCCTCTTGGGCTGATTTCAGAGTGGGCGAGGAAGGTGTGTGCCACCAGTGTTTCACACAATGGCATAGCCGGCTTTTACATTTTGCTGGAAATTTCATTTATAGGAGTCATTACAAATTAGAAGTGAATCTGGGTTGAAAAAGACAAGAGAAGGGAGGAGTCAAGATGGCGGAGAAATAGGAGGCTGAGACGACATCAGGCAGCAGGAGATCAGCTAGACAGCCTATCAAACCATTCCGAACACCTACGAACCCAACAGGAGATCGAAGAGAAGAGAAACAACAATTCTAGAAACAGAAAATCGACCACTTTCTAAAAGGTAGGACCAGCGGAGAAGTGAATCCAATGCGATGGGAAGATAGACCCCGGGGGGAGGGGCCGGCACCCGGCAAGCAGCGGAAAAACAGAGCACAAAATCAGGATTTTTAAAAGTCTGCTCCATGGAGGGACATCGCTCCAGAGGCTAAACTGGGGTGAAGACCTCACGGGGACAGCGTGGACTCAGGTCCTGCGGGGTCACAGAAGGATCGGGGGTGTCTGAGTGTCGCAGAGCTCACAGGTATTAAAGCGGGGAAGCCGGCTGCGGAGACAGAGCCGAGGAGTGAGCTCTCAACTCGGGGTTTCCTTGAGCCGTGGTCTGTGACATGGGCCGGTGCTCTGTGCGAGGGGTCCCCACAAGATCTGGGGAGACTCCAACCTGGGAGAGCTCAGGGATCTACGGGGTTCGGAGACTCCAGGTGGGACTCTGCCAGAGACAGAGACGCTTGGTCACACGCTGGGTGACCTCGGAGCACAGCCAGAAGCCAGTGAGACAGGACTGATTACGCACGATTTTCTCCAAGCGCGGCCGGAGGCTGGGGAGACGGGAGTGATTAAGCGCTTTTCTCTGAAGGCACACTGAAGACTGGGGCACCTAGCTCTTGGCTCCTCCGAGCCGGAGATTGGGAGGCTGCCATTTTCATTCCCATCCTC